>JAQPZY010001377.1:0-70000 GCA_029931535.1 Margaritifera margaritifera | reverse complement strand
TATATGGGCATTTAGATAAGAAATATGACATTTGTTAGCAAAATGCATGCTGAAGGCCATATAAGTAATTAAGATATCCGGAAATGAAGGTGCTCAACGTTGAAATTTAAAATAAATAAATAAGATAAATAAGTCAGTAAAAAAAGTAGTAATGACGTAAAGCAAATTTACATTGAGGCCCTGACTATTTTCAATTCGGCCTGCTGAATTTTGTTCGAGATGAGAAATTGTTTTTAATTTATTGGACAAGCTGTTCCAGACTCTGGTGACCCCAAATATAAAAGAAAGTTCACCGTGCCTTATGGTTTTGTGCCTTTGGTATTGTGGCCATGTTTTGGTGTCTGAAATTATAGCTGCTTTCTTTGAATTTGACCAGAAGTAAGTAGGTGTTTTCTCGTGAAGTATCTTACTTTGGTTGTCACGCATCTTAATCTACTAAAATGTAACGTATTTTTGCAACTGAGAATCGTATGCGCCCCTAAAAATCATCAAAAACCAATTTTAGTGCCCAATAGTCATTTTTCCCATTTTGTCAGAAGTTTCTTTGCTACAGAAATGCTAAGTAAGGGGGCAATACTTAAAATTGACACAATAAAGCATTTTGTGAATCATTAACTTAATATTAGTGGACACTGAGCGGCTGACACGTTGCAAGACATTTGTATTGCTGTTTTTTTAACAGAACTCAGATATATGATTGTTAAAATTTAGTTGAGAGCCAATATCAACTCCAAGGAGTTTCGCACAGTCCTCACATGGTATTTCATGGTCTTCTAAAGTGAAATTATACAAAGTTTTAGAATTTTGACTGAGAACAGTGGCTTGGAATTTCTGGGGATTGGTTTGTATACCTGGGTCTACTGACCAGTCAGTGAGTATCTTGCTCTCATTTTGTGAAACAGATTTGAGATTAATTGGATTTTTGTTAGTGCAAGAGATGATGCTATCAGTGTAATTATGCAGTGTTGCTCGTTTGATGAAGCAGAAAAATATAATCTCTTAAGATATTAAATAAATATATTATATAAATAACATTAAAACAAGCAAGTCCTGAGGAAAAATCGTCAAGTTTTTCTCACGCTTATAATAGACACAATTATGTAGTATTTAGATATGGAAAAAACAGTGACACTGCTGTAAATGTTAAGTACTGACCATTTAATACTTTTGTTGGGGGATGGGGTTGATTTTGTGGAAAGAAAAAGTGTGAGGGTTTTCAAAACGCCAATGTACTGCATTTTCAATTAAACATTTCAGTACAATGAACGTGGACATTCCTCGTCCGATGATTGATAAGATTACGAGATCAAATAACCTGTCTTTTTCAATACATGAGGAACCCAAGTAAACTTCAAACAAAACAAGAAAACGAAGATTACCGGTAAGTTTTCGAATAAATGCCGACATCTGCTTGACGATATTATTTTCTCAATCAACGCGTATCCCTCTTTAATTTATCTCTTAAATGTTATCTATTTAATTCGTAATTAAGTGGCTAATTAAGAGCCTGTTCAACGATTTTAATCTTGTTGCTGATGCTGTTCAGAAACGGCGCAATTAAAAATTAGAGCGTAAATTAAAGTATGTCGTCTACAGCATACAAGTTTAAAGTACTCAGTCTATTAAAAAAACATGCGCCTTAAAGCATAAGATAGTATCAAAGTATCGAATCAAAATTATGCTTATTAAGACAGCAAGTTTCCGTGCACATTCTATTAAAGAAAAGAGCACTCTAGTGACTCAAGAAAAAATAACTCTCAACAGTATCGACTTGGCTTCGAACACAACAGCGAAAAATCTTCTACTAATCAGACTACACATCGGAAATCACTCGAGCGAATCAATAAAAAATAACTCGCCAATACAGATTGGGTCTTCGAATCTGACAATAATTGGTCCAGATATTTATGTAATCTGGTAATAATCAGTAATCAGTCTTTACAAGGAAAACCACTGTTCTAAATTTTTTTCTTTCACTGTTTCCTTGCTTAATTGAGAGCAAACAAAGACAATTTTATCAATGCAATAACCAATAGTCATGCGGGGTATCTATGTATGTAGTAATGTTTTACGGCGCCTCAGCACAAAAGTGGCTATGTAGTGCCAACAAAAGGTTAAGTTTAAAAAATGTAAAAAAGGAATTGCAAAAAAATTTAGGGCGATAAACACTTAATAAAAATGTAAAACTAAGTATAAGATCAAATATAAAACGTAAAGAAGTCGTGCAAGGACCGAATAACAGACATACCATCTCGATGCGCAGTTTAAAATAGTTCACACATATTGAAACATTTTTACTTCAAACAGCATGGTTTATATAAACTATCCCACGTTTTCTTTTTTTTTTAGTTCAATGTTAAATATTTTCTAAAACAAGTGTTGGAACAACTACATTAAGCAATAAAATCATAACCTCATATTAAATAGTAATCAAGCCCTCTGGAATATAAAATGTTTAGACAATAATAGGTACATGTATTTAGAATTATATCTCGAATGAGAAAGAACACAGTTGCTGACCAAAATCAAGTGCCTGCGAGAGCTCTGCAGCAAATGCTCTCGCTATCTCGTCCCCCAGTAATGCAATTTACACGAGTCATCTCGGTTGTGTCGGATGTCCGTTTCCAGCAGGTAAGATTTCCCCACACGCAATTACTGAGGTTAATAACAGTAAATACATACATATTTCAAGTATTTATATATAATTTTAGAGCCTAAAGCAACCAAATGCATACTATGTGTAAAGCTGCTGTATGGCGAAAGTGACCACCGTCTATGGAAATGGTCATTACATGCTTACTTATACCCTGTATAGCCGTTGACCTGTGTCTTCTCTAGTTTGTTGGTGACATCGATCGTGATGTAATTGCAAATAAACATGCAGCTAGGCCCCACTCGATAATAAACTGGTAATGAACTATGAAGAACCCCAGCTTATCGAACGCGCTATTTTGGGTGAAAATGATCATGAGCCGGACGATTAATCCATCTTGAATCTTTAGACAAAGTCTGAAACTTACATTTATAGAATTGCTTTTCAATCTTTACACGAAAATATACCGTTGTGAAACGCAGGCCCCTTCGTGTCATAGCGCGAAAAAAATGCGACTCCTACCCAAAACTGTTTGACAGAATACTGTAACGGGAAGGAAAGAAGAGTGTAACTATCGCGGTCGGGAATTGAACCCGATTTGCCTGTCGCACAGTCGGGCGCACATACCACTAGACTAATCTAAGCTGATTGGTAAGTAGTTTCATATACATAGACCGACACACTCACCTCCCCTTACTTTGACATTCGAATTCAACTCTCAATGCGGCCTTGATCCTTAGTTTGAGGGATTTTACGTGTTACCTTTATCTTTTATTTTATGTATCTTTTATAGAGTTATAAAATCTTTACGTTTTATATTTTAGCTTATTGTACATCGTGTTTATATTTATTTGCAAGTTTTATCTTCCTAAATATTTGTGCAATTCAGTTTACATTTTTCGAACTTTGCCTTTCGTTGGTACCATATAGCCACTATTGTGCTGAGGTGCCGTGAAACGCTACTAGATACATACATACATACCATTTTCAACAGGGCAACAAAACCTGGCCACCAGCTACTGAGAGTAGGACGAGCTGCCAAATATAACCGAAGGGAATACAAAATTTAAATGTCGTGGTCGTGAATCGAACCCGGTTCGTCTCTCTCGAGGTCCAGACTAGCAAGGCTAAGTGGCGTCATGCACCTAGACCGCTACAATACCATGACCAGATCGCGAGTTGCATAATTGTACCATACTAACAGCTTTGCGCATAAAACCAATATTTTTTAGTTCGCAAAAATCATATCCTACCCTATTTAATTACACTGTCTCCTCCCCCTCCCTAGGTAAAAACTGACCTCTTTCTAATTAGCATTTGACTCACTGTTTTTAGATATTAATGTCCCTACATAACTGAAAGCAAGAATTTGTAATTGAACAGAGCCATCAGAACAGATAGGCAACATGTACACAAACAAAACCCATTTTTTTTGCCAGATTTCCCTGTTTATAAGTTTTCATGTGGATGCTAGATGCCAACCATAGTTTCCTGGCATTTACTATGTGAAACTGTGTACAAAATAATATTGGGGTTTGTAAATGAGAATACATTAGTATGTTTGTGACAGTTTGGCATTGATTAGCACCGGTTCAACCTGACGATCTGACACCGTCCGCGCTGGCCCGACGTATACATTCTTGTGTTGGGTATAAACCTTTGTGGCCCTTTGATATGTTGAGGATATCTTCAAAACATCCTACTTTTTTAATTACTTTGTATCTCAGATACGACGGTTGCAGTATGGAAGGCTTCTGGGTACTTTCGGGAAATCATGATTCTTTGATTAATGGAGGAAGGAGGAAGGAGGGGGGGGGGGCGACTGGGCCTATATCTCGAGAGCAGTAGCATGTTTAAGATCTTACATGGTCGACGAAATCAGTAATATGCGTCACTTCTCTTTTCGCGCAATATCATAGTTTTTAATATATATATATATATATATATATATATATATATATATATATATATATATATATATATATATATATATATATATATATATATATATAGAGAGAGAGAGAGAGAGAGAGAGAGAGAGAGAGAGAGAGAGAGAGAGAATTATTGATGCAACGCTAAAATTTTTGATGCAACACTACTTTTTGGTGTTGCAACGCTAACTGTTACCGTTGCAACGGTATTTTTAACAATAGCGTTGTTGCAACGCTGTATATATTTGTTGCACTTTCCTGAATATACAGCTGCAACGATATTCGAATACCGGTGCGACGGTATGTTTTGTTGCTAAAATTTTGTTCTTGTTGTTTTTGTTGTTTATCGTTGCAACTTTAATTTTAACATTGCGACTCTGTACAAACATCGTTTACATATTCCGCAGCAGTGTTGTGGAATATCATTCCCAATGATATTAAACAACAACCAACATTCTCTTCTTTTCAGTGCGCGATTCACAAATTTGATCTCTCTGATTATGTCATAACTCAAACAAACTGAGACACCTAACTTGGATGCTTCCATTACTTTCACATGTCCCAAACCTACATGTATATCTTATGTATGTTTTATTCTAATGTGTGTATGTATGTGTGTATGCATATTTTATTATTACATTTGATTGTGTCAGACACTGTAGTAAGTAAGCGTTTTATTTGTACATATACGTTGCATTTATAGTTTTAATATTCTATTATTTGAGGACTGCGTGTAAGATTGGTTGATTCTGAACTAAATGTATTATCCTCAGAAAATAAAGTTATTATTATTATTATTATTATTAAATTACTGTTATAATAGTAACATTACCGTTGCAAAGGTAAAAATTAATTTTCGCATTGCGACGATTAAAATATTATCGTCACAAAAGTGATATTATCGTCACAAAAGTGATATTATCGTTGCAGCTATAAAATACACCGTCTCAACGATAAGCATCTAACAACGATCATCTTTTGGTGAGAATAAAATTGTTCGCTCAGAGTGAAATGACACTTAAACAAGCCTTCATTAGCAAAATTGAGTTTGATAGCTTATTAGATCAGTGGGAAGGGGTTTACAATACGCATATGTGTGTCCATATAACCTGTTGGGATATATTCGGAAGTATGGAAATTCCCGAAGGATACACGCGATATACAGTGCATCGGATACACAGTTTGCTACATTCAGAAGTCATCCAAGTTTCAGTTTCCTCGACACCAATATGAGTGATAGACTGATGCACAATGGTTCATTCTATCCCCTACGAAAATGTGCCATTTTCATTGGGGTAAAAACTGAGTGGTTTAATTGCTGCTACATTTAACTGTTATGCTCCCTTACACATCGATTGGTTAAAGCCGACTCTTTGAATCTGAAAAACAGATTCAATATATCAATAAAATTACTTTTTCTTTGAGATAAAATAGTAAAACACACCGTCCAGTAACCTTATCTTCTATGTCATCTGAGCTGAAATATGTGATCTTTATGGAAATATGTTTTATGTAATGCTCATGTATACAGACTGAATTTTATATATATATATATATATATATATATATATATATATATATATATATATATATATATATATATATATAATATTTTCTCTCTGCGTTTATACCCGATATACTTCATCGTGTGATACAAAAACGTCATATTTTTAACGAGTGGCGAAGCCAAGAGTTAAAATATATCTTTTTTGTACCATAAGATACAATATATCCGGTATTTACGTAGGAAAAGAACACTTTCTTTTTAATATATACCAAACATGCTCCTGAATTGAAGCTTAGAAGATCAAACTCACTTTTCAGAATACCACCCTACCCCCACCCCCTCCCCCTTTCGTAAATTAACTTCACTTTCATTGGCTGATCATATAAACATCTGCGACTTAAAACAGCAGTAGGATTATGATGACCTAATCTCTTGCAGTAAATTACACTTCTGACATTTTGTACATTATTTTACTCTATCTGACCACAAAGCAATTCCGATTCAGTAATGCATCACAGCTCTTTGTTGTCAAGGTGGTAAAAGGAAATAACTTCATAGAGACGCGAACGGAGTCGATTCAAATATCTGAAGCAAAAAATAATTTCCATGTCTGAAAGGTAATGCAGTTTCCATTTATTTGTTCTAGCTCACGAAGTGCTCGTTTTTCTTGCTGCATGTATAACTTCCGTAGGCACAAACAAACAATCGTCGCATGGCATGGTGGGAAATCTTGAATTTTTATATGTGAAAATATAGGGATATATTTTTCACACGTGAAAATATAGGAATGAAAAAATATTAAAATTATTTCACGAATAGTTTTGCTATATTTCACACTTAATTATAATATAGAGAGGATATTTTCTTTTCCTGCGTAAATACCTGATCTATTTCATCATGTGGTACAAAAAACGTTACGGCGTCGAGTCAGATTCCCTCAGCAAAAAAGAATTTCCATTTCTGAAAGGTAATGCTATTTCAATTTAATTGTTCTACGTCGCAAAGTGCTCGTTTTTCTTGCCGCAGGTATACCTTCTGTAGGCACACAGAATCAATATATATATATATATATATATATATATATATATATATATATATATATATATATATATGTGTGTGTGTGTGTGTGTGTGTGTGTGTGTGTGTGTGTGTTACGCATCCCACACAAAGAATATATTATAAAGCGTTACCATTATTGAATGTAAATTAAGGGCGTTGTATCAATGTGTCGTACCATTCACAATAACAATGATACTGTTGTCGATCGAAAGAATATTTGTCGGAATTCTATACAGGATTTATACTAGAAAATATCATCTCTAATTTTACAATCTTATCTGCATACAATTCTAAATAAAATATCTACCCTTCAAAGGGCTTCGAATAAACTTCAAAACAAATGTTTTGCTTGTAGAAAAATTGCTTTCAGAAAATTAAAAAATAAATCGATTTCCGTTTCGTTCTGAAAGAATATAAGTACTACTTGCATTTCTGTTCGAGTTTTGCGTGATTTAAAGGCATCGTGTTTTGCATTTTTTGTAATTGCTGTGACTTATTTACAACGTATATATTGGCAAAACATATGGATATTTTGAAGGGAAACAACATTTTTCTGCACGTTCTTCCAGACTAAAAGGAAGTGTGTCTTCATATCCGGAGGACATATCTTGCATAAAACTAAAATTGAGCAGAAATAAAATGAATGCCACCACAAGGTAGTTCATTCCAAAACACGTGGTGTGTTACCTTCTATTAAATTTTCAACAAATGACATGACACTTGAGGTATCTAATTTCCACACAAATTAGTTATTACTGTGTCAACAAAGAAATAGCGGTATAATCGAGACACTACCTTTGGTTTTCAGTCATGTTATGCAACACTTAACTTTGATCTCTGTCAGTCTCATCGATCACGAGTGTCATTCAACAATTAGCAGAGTAAAAGAGATTGAAATAAATGATAAACATGCTCGGGTATTCAGTGAAGACACACCTAACACACCTTAACGATGTGAAATTAAGCCAACCTCGAAAGTAAGCTGATTTAAAAAAAAAAAAAATCTAATTCCTACGACGTTTTCCTCTCGAAAGTGAACTCAGTAGTCAATCTGATTAAAATCATATCTCCACAGTCCTACGTGGAGATCTGATTGACACCAATAAGAGGTCATGTTCTGTTGACCTTGTAGTCCACCAATCAAATCACAACTTTCAAATTTCTGAGAGACACGTCATTCGGAACATATCGTTACTAACGATATCTCTCCCTAACACGAATTTGCAACGCTTTATCTGATAGGCTACCAAAAATATGCAGACTGGGAATTCCAAAGGTCACCAAAACATGAACTTTTATCGGTGTCTGTCAGATCTCCAGAAAGGACTGTGGAAATCTGATTTTAATCAGATTGACTCCCTAGTTTGTCTTATAAATGCCTTATATGCATGCAAGTTAGCATAGAGAGTGAGAGATAAATGTATGTCTTCATAAGATGCAATAGATATTCGAAATGATGTGCCAGAATCTAATTGTAAAATCAATTAACACATTATTAACATATTCTCTATCGATGATGCATTGAAAGTATGGATTGAAAATGATTTCACGTTCTAATAATATACAGTAAATACACAGAAAACATTTTCCCATTGTCTCTCAATATTATTATTCGAAAATACACCTACCTTGAAAGTAAGCCGTCATCGAAAATAAGCCAAATGAAAGTTACTAATGAATAATGTAAGCCGCAGCATGTTTCCCCCCAAAAGAAACCTAAATTAGACTCTGACAGAATAATACAATAGACCAGGCTTCAGTTTTACCAAGAGAATTTAAGTCATGTCTTAAATTTAAATTTATAATCCAGAGATCTTACTGGCTGAAATTTAAACTGACCAATCAAATACGTCTAGAATTAACTTAAGACTTATACTGGTGAAAATGAAGACCAATCAATTGTCTTGTGTCAAGACTTACGAGGGGTACTTGAAAAGTTCTGAATATTAATGCGCTGTACAACAAAGTTATTTAGAACTGAACAGTACGTCAGTGCATCCCGATCAAAGTACTCCTCGTGCATCTCTACACACTTTCTCAGTCTGATTATCTAATTATTAAATGACATTTTGTGTTTTCGCTTTTTGGTATGTTGTTCGTACACTGGAAAACTGCACTTCCTACCGCTTGGCGGCTTTCAAATCGTCTGCCCCTCAGTGAATCTTTGATAACGGGATTAAGCCAAAAATCATTTGGAGCGAAATCAGAGCTGTTTAGAGGATGTGGCAAAGTTTGGATGCTGTGCTTTTTCAGGAAGTCTGTCTCGACAGGGAATTTATGTGCCGGTGCGTTGTCATGGCGTAGATGGATACATCGGGTAGCGATGCACGGATGGGTGGTTTGGTAGTATTCCACAACTTTTGGCAACACTTCGGAGCCATAAAAATGTCCAGTGACACTAGCAGAGTCAGGCACAGGTACCTGAATGGCCACCAGGCCTTTTGCATCAACAATAATGCATATAAAACTCTCTAGACAGACCGACTACGTCGAGCGATTTGTAGTCTCTGCTCATTTTCTCCGATCCAAACTGTATTATTTTCGCTTGAGTCGGATTCAAAAAAGTAAATCCACGTTTCATCACAATAGACAATCTCATTCAAACGTCTCTGGTCACTCTTTTTCATGTTTGGCGAGTAGCTGTTAGGCGATTTCGACCCAAGTCTTTTTTTCTTCAGCTATCAGCAAATGCGGGACCCATGTTGCAGAAACCTTTCTGAGCTTCAAATGATTCTCCAGTTAAAACAGCTGAGGAATTAATGCCCGTGATAAAAGAAATATCTTCCACTGTATATCGAGCATTTTCAATAATTACCCCCTTCAGAGCAGTCACTTTCCGCTCACCAATCGCAGACAACAGTCTTCCAAAACATGGGTCGTCTTCCATGGATTCACAACCATCTTTAAAATGACGAAACCACCTTAAAATTATGGGATATGACAGATAATTACATTCAAGTCGACCTTGATATCAATAGGAAAGTACCCTAAAGAGCATTCGGATTTTCTGATTTTACAGTATGCTCTTTGCTCAACAGCATAATTGTTCTCCTTCTCGGACATTTTTACGTCACTGTCATTTACATGTGTTATGTCACACCCATATATCTGCAGGTGTCCGGCGTGCTACATTTGCAGCTGTAGATCATTTTATAGAGCGTTATCTTGTCGGCATTAAATTTATTGACAGGTTCGAAGAAACAAAAGAGTTATAATAAACTATTCAGAACTTTTCAGTTATCCCTCCTAACATATGACTTATGTTGCATTCAATTTCACCAACATAAACTTTAAGCTTAGATTTAAGACATTTATTTGGAAAATTTTAAATCAGACTTAAATTTCAGCCAATCAGGTCGCTGGATTCAAACTTAAATTTAAGTCTAGATTTACATTGTGTCCGTGAAATTCAGGCAATGTCACACAGTCTTGTGAACACCCAAGGTTTGGGGGAATTAGGATGGATCCAACTATATCTGAAAATGACACACAAGAAGCTATTAAGCAACTTAAGTCGGGAAAGAGTAGTGGTCTGGATGGAATGTCGAATGAATGTCTAATTTTTGGTATGAATATACTGCTACCTTCTTATGTTGTATATTTAATGTTGTTTTTGATTGAGAGCTTTATCCACATGTTTGGTCATTAGGTTATATAGTTCTAATGCATAAGAAGAGATCCAGTGACCAATGCTGAAATTTATAGAGGTGTTACTTTGTTGAGTGTTGTTGGAAAACTAAATACTTAATAATGGACTTTTTAATTGGGCAGAATCATATGAAGTGTATAGTGAAGTTCATGCAGGATTTAGGGACACTATATCAACGGTTGACAGCATCATATGAAGTGTATAGTGCAGTTCATTCAGGATTTAGGGACACTATGTCAACGGTTGACAGAATTATATCAAGTGTATAGTGAAGTTTATGCATGATTTAGAGACACTGTGTCAACGGTGGATAGCATCTTCACTCAGCACGGTTTCATCAACACTTTATTAACAATGGAAACAAATTGTTTTGTGCTTTGATCGATTTCACAAACGTTTTTGATTATGTTGTTAGGGACTTGCTTCAGTTAAAATTATTAAATATGGGAGTATGAGGTAAAATATTAAAAAAGTTATATTTGATACGTAATAGTATGTTAGAAGCGAGGTTAAACTACAGTGACGAAGTTTCTGAAGAATTATCCCGCGAAATTGGAATTCGCATGGGTGGCTATTTATCTCCGTTGTTATTTGCTGTGTTTATAAATTATATTCAAAAAACGAATTTAGACCTAATTATGTGGAAGACATTGATGTCAACTTAATAAAATTATTTATGTCATTATATGCCGCTGCTATTTTCATTTTTTTTACAAGTATTCAAAAGGGGCTAAAGAAGGGATTGGAGTATTTAAATCAATATTGTAATAAATGACGTTTAAAGGGTAATGCTAAAACCCCCATACATAATAATATTTAGAAAGGGAAATATTGAATCGCATATATGGGATTTATTTATAAACGGGATATTGTGCTAATTCTTAAAAAGTTTACATTTTTAGGAACTGTATTTACCACTGGGGTATCATCTGCAGAAACGCAGAAAACTCTTGCAAGACATGCTTCTAACGCAGTTTTTACACTTGACAAATAATTGTAATGAGATTTCACCTAAGACTGAATGTAAGTTATATATTACTCTTATAACAACCGTTTTAAAGAATGCAGCTAAATCTGGAAGTTTTGTAAGGACAGATACAAAAGAGAAAGTTCACTTAATGGTCTATATAAATTTACACGGAGTCAAAATATATACTTAGAATGATTTGGTATAAGGAAAGCTGGGAGGACAGTCAGTGCAGACTATTAAATTTTCTTTTAATACACGTACTTAAATACAGGGCCATTTTTTTTTATACTTCAGATTAAAGAAAATACTTTAGATTGATCTATAATGCTTTAATGGAACATCTAAATCAAACTTATCAGAAACGTAATTGTGTAGGATTTGTTAGACAATTACTCAGTGATTTTGGTTTGGGACTTATTTGGATCTCATAAACTGTTGGAGATCTTGATGCATTTTTGTGAAAGGTAAAACAGCGCCTATTGGATCATTTTGTTCAAAACTGGCATTCAAGAATTTCTAACTTATCGAGAGCACGAATGTATGTTTGGTTATCAGTTAATTTTATATATAGTGTAACACGCACAGGGGTTCCTCAACCGAGCGAATCAAACACCTGCGTGAGGTTGGGCTGGAAGTCCCTTGTTTTCCCCTATTTCCAAGGACTTTCCGACAACATTAGTTGTCAACTGGAAGTTCTCGTAACGCGCCAAGACTAGAAACAATTTTTCTCCAATCAATAAATAAATGACCACAATGTCACAACTACAACTTCACAATTGCATGGTTTTTCCTTGTTAGCAAAACACCCAATGCAGGGAATTATATAAAAATACTAAAACTGCATCAATAGAATCTTGTCTTATTTTTTTTTTAGGTACAGATAGGATAAGCTCTCAAAATAATTTTTTACTAAAATTTTACTTTTCATTATTAACCTATTATGGACCACCAAACCCGTATATACTCTATTGTATCTTCACCAATTTCTAGACTGGTTCACAGTTGTTCCGTATCATTAGTACCGTGAGTCCAAAAAAACAACAGTCTGAATCGCGTTTCGCACGTGTACTTTCACACACTGCTACAATGAAAGGCATCTCCAAACAAAGGGATGACCTCTTCCCAATTATTCCATGGCACAAAACAGAAGTTCCTGTCACGAAATCTCCCACCGAAAGGCACACTCAATCAACATCTCTGAATTAAGATAGGAACTACTTGGCTCCATGCCCACTTATGCTTGTCTGTCCCCATCTCAAACTACCAAACCAATCCATGCCATTGCAAAGTCTCTTTAAAACTCCAAGTATGGCGTCTGTTCCTAGAAATTGGCTAATTACTCGGGCTGGGAAATATTTTCCCAACACCGACTTCCCATAATCAAACAACTAATCACTAAAATCTAACGAACCAATATATGGAGACGTAAATACAAATGGAATTACAATAGTTATTATTATGATCATCCTTCTGTAAACAAGTCTGGAATTCGAACTCTCTTAAATTCATTGAAAATAGAACAAGAAATGGAATAGACCACAAGCCATTGCTTTACATAAAGGAATATGTCACTATTGTAATGAGCTAGAAGAACAGTACCATTTTAATCTTGAATTAATTCTAGACAAGGACCGTTTAAAATAGTATATCCGACCTTTTTTACTGTAAGAGGCTTTATTTGTATTAAATTCATCGATCTTCTTCCTTCAACTCATTTTACCATTCTAAGGAATTTAGGAAATTACATTTTGAAGGCTTCAAAATGGACAGGCTAATTTACATATAAAGTAATTCAAATTCCGTTAAATTATAAAATACATAAGTTTCGTTCTAAATAAAAATCTTTAGGTTATATTTACAATGTTGTAGTTTTGATATATCACTGTTTATATCTTCTTCCAACGATCTTAAACATTTTTCACCCTTTTTTCTTAATTATTTTAACTATTGTATTTTGATATCCGAATTTTTGCTAGAAGCACGATTTCAATAGAAATGTACATTTTCGTACGTTTATATATGTGTTTGTGTGAGAGAAAATGAGTGAAAGAAATGTTTTTTTATTTATTTCCATATGTATTTTAATCCAACATATTATTGCTGTTTCACCACAGATTGATAACATATGATAAACTGATGGTATGTTTAAATGGATTGTACAGTAAAATTTGTAGAGCACCAATTGGTCTCCAACGCAATAATGTCTATCTCTTATTTCTGGCCATTTACCTTTTTTTCTCCGCGTAATTGATTCAAAATGTTTTCTTTTTCGGTTACAAAATTTGGGTGCGGCTTATTTAAATGTCAGAGCTCGTCCAGATAAGCGCTGATACAATAGCATAATGGGTTGTAACTTCAATTAAGATTAAGATATCCCGACAATGGTTACATGCACAGATGACATGAAAAGACAAGCATACCTCATAAAAAGAAACTCTTCAATCTTTTTGTCATCATTTTTGTTCCAAAAAGAAAGAAAGAAATAACGCGCGCTTTAACTAATACAACGGTTATATGATCAAACTTACATATTACATTTTATCATTTCTGTGACAAGGAACGCCTGTGTCAACATAGGAAACAAATTAGTCAGACGCCTTGTTAGAATGTTACAATAGAATTTACTGAGAAACGAAAAATTGTTCTGCAGATTGCAAAAGCAAAACGATAATTATACTCAAGCTTCCAGCAGCATACGGTATTAAACGTTCACTACTTACGTTCGTCTGTCCGTCCCTGTCCATTTTCCATATTTGGGCTGTAATTTGTACTTCAGTACACCTATTGAGACGAAATTTGCAGTGCGTGACTGTAGATCGTGGTATAAAGGTGTGTCTCACACCTAAACTGGGCTGATTTGACATACTTTTCAGGGTTTTTAAGAATAACTTTAAGATAGTTTCAGAGCCGAAGTTCTGAAGATGATTCATTTTAAGTTGAGCGTATAATCGCACCGAAATACAAGGACACTGACCTACTGTCCAGTTATTTTATTTAAATTTACTGACTCATACCACATGAACCAGGGGTATGTTGTGAGCCCAGCTTGCTTACATTTACAGCTTTAGTGACAACCCCAACATGGCACAATGAGTTCTTCAAACTGCAATTGGCTGAGAGTATTTTCAATGTTATCATCTAGCAGTCCCATCAGTGTCTTTCAACACATGAAAGATGAAACAATAAAAGAGGTTCAGATATTACACAATTTCATACAAGTTTTAATTAAATCATGCTAGTTTCAATATCTTCAAGACTCTGTTATGAACCTTCGAACAATTGAGTGGTTTATGGGTGGAAACTAACTTACTGCCATCTCAACACATATAAACGAAATTTACTTTATTTGAAATATGAATGCTTTTTCATCACATCTGTTATCAATATAGATGGAGACTTAAGTTACCTGTCTGTGTTTTAACCGCATTTCCGACTTCACACGGAATTCTTTAGTGCAAACCAAATCTTATACGCTGTTTCTAAAGATCCAAACAGTTTTCAATGGATAGAAACCGTAAATAAATTGATAGGTTTATGGGTGGATACAAACTTATTGACATCTTCTCGACCCACAGTGTCTTTACTGGAAAACTGAATTCTTATTTATCACATTCCCTATCAATATGTTATCAATCTGCGTTTCAACCACATTTCTGAGTTCGCACTAAATTCTTATTTATCACATTCCCTATCAATATGTTGTCAATCCGTGTTTCAATTTCCGAGTTCGCACTGAACTCTTATTTAACACATTCCCTACCAATATGTTATCAATCTGTGTTTTAACCACATTTCGGAGTTCACACGGTATTCTTCAGTATAAGCCAAATCTTACACGCTCTTTATAAACATAAAAATTTAAATGAATGCATTGTCGGTTCAATGTTTGAACTATGCCAATTGGGCGCCATTTTAAAAAAAAAAACACATTTCTTGACTCGCCCACATTATTTAGTCCCGGAAGAAAAATAAAAACAACCAAACAAACATGTATACTGATGTGGGACAAAAAAACCCAACACCCCCGGGATCATACTTATTTGGCAGGAATTCTGCATAGCGTCGTTCCCCATGAGTGGGTTTTTCCCATCCAAAGTCATTACAGATGAGATATTCTAATAATACTGGATATACTATTCTTGACAATATTGGTATTTTTGTAATATGTAAAGATGTTTAGAATGATGGAAAAAACATTTAAACCTTTAAATTTGACTAAAATGTGTTTTTATATTTATTAATTCTCGACAAAGATAGTCAACATTTTTCTTCCAAGCTAACAATGAAAAGAATGCGGCATAAATCAGTGGTTCAATTCTTTAAAGTTTGATGCTGATTTTGAAAAACTACAAGCAACGTTCTGCACTGCTCTATGGGTCTCCAGAAAAAAATCAGAGAAACAGAATACATTTTATTCCCGTATATTGTATATACCCAACTGCGAACAGAATAGACCTAGATCTGCTGTCACATTATGCGACAGCAAATCATGGTCTACGGTGTTTTTTTTGTTTGTTTTTTTGTTTTTTTTTCTTTTCCACTTATGGTTTCAAGCGATTTCGAGCTAAGAGCATAGTCTCAGATCCGTCAGCGCTTTATGCGAAAGCCGACCTGAATATACCGTCGGTACTCGCGTATAATTCGATACCAACTGCAAACTGCATAAACCCAGATCTGCCGGCGCTTAATGCGCCGGCAGATCTTGGTCTATGCGGTTTGTAAGGACTAATCAGTAGAACAAACAACATAGACCCTGATCTGCCAGCGCATTATGCGACGGCTGATCAGGGTTTATGATGCTTGCTTTTGGACCCGGTTTATAGGCGAGTACATACGGTATGCTGTTAGCAGTTGGGTTCTACCACGGGTAAATACGGTAATATTTTTTTTTGCGGGGGGAGGGACTGCAATATGATGCAAAAGGCGTCTACTTTACTGATTAAGAGGTTGCAATATCTCAAGTTACAGCACTTATAGTCACGACACTGTAAACTTGGAATGTAGAATAGGCTCGACGCACTTTCCCCTGCATGTCCCAACAGGCGACCAATGGAGCAACCTTTTTCCCTATGATGCGTCACGTAATGGTGTTCCAGATACGAAGGTCTTGGACTTGTGCAATTTATTTATTTATCTTTTTTAACAAAAAAGGTGACTTCAGATTTAAGGGCTTTACCCTTTTTTGTCGTCATCTTTGTTTTGTATGCTTTTTTGGGATACCTAAACTTACTGGGCACTATATAGACAAGATTGTGCTGGTGTACTGTTAAGCCCTACACATACCATAAACTTTTATTTCAGTAATGGTGCCATAACCCAGCCTCGCAGTTTGTACATGCGACCAGGTATGTACGGGAAGCAAGGGTTGATATGATTGTTTTTGTTTTCGTTCCTGTTCATCTTGGAGGTTTTTGTTCAAAAACGCTAACACATCATTGTGAGCTCAAAACCACGATCGGGTGAGTCAGAGTTACCGTATGTTAGATTGACGCTCTTGATCATTAGGCCTCCAACGATTATACTGTACAGGAAAGACATTTTTAAGTATTATTCTGGCCACAGATACTCCACGCAGTGAGTTCAATTTTATGCTTATTTGTTGATGAGAGATGATTATTCGATTAAGTTTTGAAAATCGCGAAGATAACATCGTGTAAAAACTTATTCATACGGGTGTATGGTGTAATGTAACCTGCTGGTTTGTCAAGATAAATGGATACCTGTAAGCAATGCCTAATTTGCATCAATATGCATTATAAGTTGGCTTTGTTCCAAATTATTTGCATCTAAATTCAATAATTATTAATATTGGTATTCTATTAAACTGAAAGGGGTGTACCATGGTTGGTCGTGAAACGTATATCAAATTTCATGATAAACAATATATGATATTTAATTCTTCGTCAAATTTATGATATACGGTATTATGTATAACATCAGGTGTAGTTTAGGACGTTTCTTAACTATTTTTCTTGAAATTAATCGATCACTCACAAATAAACACGAACATCATGTATTCCAAATACAGTTAAGATATTCAACGCTGCGTGTCAATTTCAGCTGAAAAACTCAAACACACCCATCCTGAAGAGAAGAAATCCAACATCAAAGAATTATGAATACAGGCTGATGTTTTTATATTAATCTATAGAATAAATTTTAAACTGTTCATGTAGTTATAAACCAGTTATCCGAAAGCGACTTGAATGAACAGGAAACGATATAACACAATAAACAGTAAATTAAAATTACAAATTGATACCATAAAAGTTCAAAGCACTAGAAAAAAGCTCACATCATGTGACACAATAGTTACGTTATTTCCAAATTGTGGTTTGTAGCAATCATTAGCCTTAAGTACAACCCAGTAACACTAGTGTAAATTTTCAAAAAAATATTTTTTATTTAACTCTCGAGGAAAATCGACTTCATAATTAGGATCGCGGTGGGTGGGGTGTACTTAAATGGCTCTTTTCATAGTAAATTGCAACGAGGAAGCATAGTTACCTTTATTACTATTAAGCTCTTCCTTATCCATGTATGTATATGTCAATTTTTTTATTTATTGAATGCTTTAATGTTACAAAGATTATACATGATACACATGTGGGGGAGTTTGTTTTTGTTTTTGTTTTTTGTTTGGGAGACAGCGGCATAACTAATTTTGTAATTATGTTATAGTTACTAGCTACTATTGCATTGCTACCCTTTTCCGGGACGCGGGAGGCTAAGTCGCCGGTCCAAGCTAATTATTCCCCACTCCAACATCTTGGAGGGCCAAAAAAGAAAAAAAAAATAGAACGCGATCCCAGTCTGATGCCTTAGTCATATCCAACGTGTACGGAATATCTTCCGCTTTTGACTCGGACCGAGACAACACGACATCAGAGCAGAGTTTGAGGAGGTAGTCTTTGTAACAGTAGCAGATAAGTATTAATAGAAAAAATGCGTTTACCCCCCCCACCCCACCGTAAAAAAAACAATAGAAAAACCCCCAAACTAAAAACAAAACAAAACACAAACAACAAACTAACTACATTTAAACAGCAGTAATACATCACTGCTAACGTTGCATTGCTGAATTTACCAATTAGGAGTACGGCTGATGACCTCAAAAGAACAAAACTGGTATAAGAAAAATGCAATAACCCTTACTGTAGGAGTGTTCCCTACTGTAAGCTGGTAGATGACTTAGCCACATATCCTGCTATCACGATTGGACCCAACGAGTAAATGCCGTCTCTCTGCTGCGCAAAAGATTGAAGATAAAAGGCTACAAATGAAGAGTGAGACCTCCAGAAGGCGGCTCTCATGACATCATCCAAAGAAGAGTGATTAAAGTAGGCCCCAAATGCAACAATAGCCCCAACCTCACGGGCTTTAATTCTCATGAAAGAAAGATCCATCTCGGCGTGGGACTGATAAGCTCTCTTGATTTTGAGCAGGAGAAAGAGACGATTCCGATCCTTCCTTCTCCTTTTAGAGGAAGCGAAATAAAACTTGAAGGCCCTAAATGGGCAAAGGGGCTTATCTTGATCATCTTCAGATACGAATGATACTGGGATCCGCAATAGGAACAGGAGCTACTGTAGGTAGCTACGTCTTAGCCACAAAACAAGATTGGCAAAGAAGAGAACCTAAAATATCGTTACCATTGAACCGTACACAACCTTTTCCACAGAGAAGGTATGAATTTCAATCATTTTCCTCGCTGATGCTAAGGATGGTAGGAAAACTGTTTTAAGGGTAAGGTTCTCGAAGGAAGTTTCATTCAATGGTTCACCGAGGGATGTAGATAACGCCCAAATAACACACGATATGTTCGATCTAGGCATTAATGAGTGAGATACTGATCTCTGAAGCTCAAAATACCTGATGAGATCAGAAAGATAAGGATCCGACCCAATGGCAGAACCCCTAGAGAATTTGAGAGTATTAGAAAGGGCTGCCCTATAGCCCCGAATGGCAGACACAGAACATTCTCTTTCCTCAAAAAGGACGACAAGAAAATCTACAACAGCAGTTGAATAGGAACAGATAGAATCAACGAGTTTCCTACTGCACCAATTACAGAAAATTCTCCACCTGGCATCGTTAACTTTGGAGGTTGATTGCCTCCTGGCCTTTGGCAATATCAGTTGGCAACCTACCTGAAAGCCGGTCTTCGCGGATCGGTCGTTTGATATGAGGCAAGCGTGAAAGTGTAGAATCTGTGGGTTGTTGTGTATGAGAGACCACTGTGCTACGACAGCAAACCCCTCCTTCGCAGTAATCTCCCAGGCTTGTCTACCGACAGATCGAAAAGATCACTGAACCACTATCGTTGGGGTGGGGCAACAGAGGAGTTATCAGAATGAACCGAGACGTGGAGGTCCTAACTCGCTGAAGAACCTAACAGGTGAAAAAACGTAAGCGTACAGACGATTCCACTTCAGGCTGAAGGCGCCCACTGCTCAGGCTCTATACTCTGGCACCGGGGAGACATAAAAATGGAGCGTGTTGTTTATTCTCGCAGCAAACAAGTCCACTATTGCCCCCCCCCCCCCCCCGTAACAAAGTGCCTCGACTAGTGCAGAGACCATTCTGTAAGGATATTTATGTTGCACGGAATTTGGCGGACTCTAAGGGTGATCTCCTCCAAGATTGCCCATCGGAGGAGGTTCCGGACTTTTACGCATAGAGAAGGTGCGTGTTTACAACCTTGTCGCCTGAAGTAAGCTACAACCTACGTGTTGTCTGAGGCGATCATAAGAAAGGACGCCTTATGAGGTTGACAGCCCCTTTTAGGAATAGAAACACTCTCCGCATTTCTATGTTGTTGATATGAAGGGTCGATTCTTCCTGAGACCACAGGCACTGAAGAACTAGGTTCTCTGGCTCCAGGTGAGCACCCATCACGAAGCTGATGCGTATGTGTACAGAAAATAGTGGGGCTTCGGGGTGTAAATCGGGACTTTTCTGTTAGAAACCGGTCTTGATCAGGCCATCAACTTAGTTGGTGACGAAAATCGGATTCCAAGGGTATCTGAACCGACAGCGGGTCATTGTGCGGTCTCCAGTTTGTAACAAGCAGGAACTGGAGAGGAGGCAAATGAAGTCTTCCTAGGGAACCAATTCTGCAGCTGCGTTCAGAGTTCTCAGGAGAAAGAGGTAAAGGTGAGCCAACAACAAAGTCTTGCCAAAAGACCTTCTACGAGGGACAGAATCTGGACGACCCTGTCTTGGGGAACGTGAACAATCCCCTGACTGATGAGGAAATTCATCCCCACGTACACGAAATCTTTCTCTAGGTTGGGAATTTGACCCAACGAGCCACCATCAACCAACAGAGGGACAGGTCCTTCAGAAGAGTATATCTGAGGACGCTGTGTATAAACCAGTCGTCGAAATACTGGAAGATATGGGTCCCTAGAGACCTCGAGTGAACTGATATTACCTCCATCATCCTGGTAAATGCTCTGGGGTCAGAGACGAGGCCGAACGGAAGAGCCCGAAACTGAAATACCTCCTGGCCCAGTCAAAAACCGTACGTATTTCCTGTGAGCCTGGAAGATGGCAATGTGAAGTCACGCATACTGAAGATCTAATGAGACCGCATAGTCGTTAGACCTTAGGGCGTTCCTGACAGAGGCGGTAGTCTCCACTTTGAAATCTTCTTCCCCAAGAAATTTCTTTAAGACGGAAAGATCGATCACGAGTCGATACTTTCCAACATGTGCAAGACCAAAAAGATCCGGGAATGGAACCCCGGACTCTGGTCGTTTTCCACCCTCTACACCGCGTCCTTCCGTAGAAGGGTGTACGTTTCTTCGCTTAGAGGAACCAGTCTGGACTGGTGAAAAGAAATGGGTATCAGCAAAAGGGGATGAGGTACCTGGACACGAAGCCGGAAAACTTCATTTATGATGGAAATGACCCACACATCGTCTTTGATGTCCAACCAAGTCTCTAAAAAGAGGGCTAGTCGGGCACCTACTTGGATGTTGGGAAGCGGTAGACGATACAGGAGATGATGTGACTCATTAGGACCGACTACCTCCCTCCTTAGGAAAGGGGGAGATATCTGAAGACTTCCTCCCTAGGCCTCTACAATTGCCTCATTTAGAAGGGCAGGAGTGAATTTTGGACTGGTGCTGCTTGTGTGACTGTCGAAATTGACCCTGCTTGAAAAACTCAGAAGGTCCGCACAGAAAGTCAGGCTGGGCGCGCTTCTTGGCCGGTTTAGACGGGTCAAGAGTCTCGAAAAGGGACACGTACTGTTGGTCGCTCAAGTCTTGCGACGCCACCGAAGGGATTAGAACGTCGAAGAGCGTCCCGGCATCAATCGGTGCAGCCCTCAACACGTTGTTGCTGTGATCCAGCAAAATCTTGGAATACTCCAAAGTGGTAACTCGATGGAGGTGGAGAAGCTCTGCTGAGAAAATCTTGTTTACCGCCTTATCAAAAGTCCATACTTCCTCCTCCTCCTCCATCGCCTGGGGTGGGATGAAAAAGGGGATCCGAATGAAATGAAAAACCCTGCCGCAACTGGTTCTTCAGGAAACTCGTTTGAGTCAACCAGAATTGAAAGTATCGTCGTCCTCGTCTCGCTCTCGAGACAAGATAGGACTATCCTTCCTGGTCTCCATCTCTGGACAAGAAGAAGTTAATGAGGTTTTCGTTGTCCCTTAACCGCTCAAAGGAGGCAACGGGACCAACCCTTTGGTCTGTACTCCTCGGAGAACTGGATTTATCATCCCTTCTACACGATCTAGGAGGAGTGGGTGACCAGTCTCTTTTTTGTTGGACAAGGCAGGAGTGGACTGAAAACGTCGACAGCCTGCCCCGTCCGGCGTAGCGAAGGTCCCCAAATCTCGTACGGAGTTAAAGTCAAAATAGGGAAGGGGGGAATGGGACACCGATCAGTTCGCCTTCGCTAGCCGGGCGTAAAAAGCCCGAGTACCTATTCCCATAGAAATTAAACGGTAACACAGAGAAAGGGGGGGGAGGATATCGACGTGATTCCTGTCTCCAGACCGTGGATCAAAACCTGGTGTCCGGTTGCTCCAAGAGCGTTGCCCGGTGACCGGCGCTCAAAGCTCAGTACCCAGTGACTGACCGGTGAGTGTTCACTGGCACCCGGTTCCCGATCACCGGTCAAAGATCGGTCCAGTGATGACGATCTGATGGAAGAATTTCTTTTCAGAGAACTTGAGTCAGCATCAGATCTGTTAGAGCGAAAGCGCTGTTCTTCCCTACCTTGGAGAAGGCGCGACTTGCTGTTATTGGATACCGGCACTTTTCCTCCCTTTGGAGGGGCCAAAGATATCTCCCTAACAGGAGCTGACAGCATCATTTCGAGTGTCAGTGAACCGTGGCCTTTAAGCGATTTCCGAACCACAGAAACCGCTCCTGATCCATTCTCACTGGAGGAGCTGACTTTCCTAAAACAGGAAGTGTCCTGGGCTTCTCCTGAGAACGGAGGGGGGGGGGGGGGAACGCCTTGAGATGAAGAGGAAGTGAGATATTTCTTCCTTTGTATGTAAGTGCGTCGACTTTCAGCCAAGTCCTACATGGAATCTTCCCACAGACAACAAACAGAACAACCGTCAGTACCTGTACACTCAGTACACGAAAAACAAGTGGGATGAGTATCCCATGGGACCTTCTTATGATTGCACTTAACCCACGCCTTGCAAAAAAAAAAAGGAACTACAAATGGGTAGGTAATACTTACCCTGACACTGGTCCAATGACTACGCGAGGTGCAAAACACGTACAAAATTAACTAAAAGAGACACAGCTACACATCAATAAAGCAAGGACTGGGGGGAAAATGAATAAAGAACACCAAAAAGGATATGTTTGGCCAAACAGCGGCCTAAAGACACAAACTCAAGCGAATATTGCTGAGCGTCCTGACACATGTGTATTAGAATGAGAGTCCAAGGAAAAAGAGGAAGATATTCCGTATATTGGATATAACTAAGGCATCAGACTGGATCTTGTGCTATTCTTTTCTGGCTCTCCAATTACTAATTCGAGGAGGGAATAATTAGCTTGGACTGGGACTTTGCGTCCCGGAAAAGGGTAGCAATTCAACAGTAGCAGATAATGTATTAGATAATGTATTACTGCTATTAAATATTAGTGATGGTGTGCTACCAATAATATATATCCCGGATAACAGGATCACATCGTAATTTGGTATAAATATCACATATCAACGGAAACAT
This sequence comes from Margaritifera margaritifera, assembly GCA_029931535.1. Taxonomy (NCBI): domain Eukaryota; kingdom Metazoa; phylum Mollusca; class Bivalvia; order Unionida; family Margaritiferidae; genus Margaritifera; species Margaritifera margaritifera. The sequence goes on along the minus strand of JAQPZY010001377.1, from coordinate 46,076 downwards.
GTATTGACACTAAAAATGGCAACAATAAGCGTCGTACATACACAATTTCAACGCTTGCAACTAACGAATCCTGTTTACATTGTGTTACATCCGTTAGGTATGGTGTTTCTTTTATCTTTGTTCTACTTGTATGGATGTTTCTCTTGATAAATATTAGTGTGTTCGTTGCCTTGGTTGTAACATTATTTGTGGGTGGCGGGGGGAGGGGGCGGTCGAAGAGACGTTATTTCCAGATACATTTTAATAAATCTGATGATATCATGATGCTTCCGTGTAAGCTGTAATAAATAAAATCCTTGGTTTCTTCTTTCTTGTAATTCTAATAACCTCCTATTTGTCAGGATTGAAGGGCATTAATCAGTCAGATTCCCATTTTTCTAATACGTGCAGATAGGTTGGTGAACGTTTGCAATCTGTGTTTTAGAAATAGTCAGGTATACTATGGTATCATCTGAAAACAGTCGAATGTTACTGCTGATGAAAGTGTATAGTTTGCATTATGCATAGCTTTTGTTGTACTCATTTAAAGTCGTATGGCCAAAATGTATGGTGTAATTACCAAAGTGTGGACATAAACTTAAAAAGAATATTACTTAAAAATAAAATTCCATAAATAAGTTTGAAATGAACTTCATCAGAAATGCCGTTGTCATTTCAATATCTTTTTATTTACTAGTATATTACACAGTTCAAACCTATACAACGTGCCTATTTTCATTTCACAAGTATATTTGATATTGCATACCACAAACTAAATCAAATGTGAATATTATGCTAATATGGATCATGCAAACAGACTGGTTTGCCGTTGAGTTTTCACTTTGCATGTACTATAAACAGAATGTATGCACTAGATTCGGAATAATCCATTCAGGCCATAGTATATGACGTGGCGCTTTAATCGTCTATTTAAGATGATGCCTATGGGGGATATCAATGACAAAATGTAGGTGTAATCCGATGAATTAAATTTTTCTTTGCAAAGTACGAGAGAATTTTTTTTTTTTTTTTAGTCTATGATATAACTCACGGTTAACTATTCATACGTACATATCAACAACATAAATAAAATCGAGCAAACCATGGTGTAAGCGATATCAAAAACGTTAAAATTTACTGATACATCCCAAGTAAGAAAAAAATACATATATTCACAGTAGAACGTGAAGTACGAAATAAAGACAGCTGATAAAGATCCTTTCAGTTTTCGCATTCGGCAGAGAATGGTACGCGTGGTATCGCATTCGATTGATTAGCAGCAGACAGAGTCGTTAGTCGAAAGCGGCATAACGTTTACCAATGAAGGGTCCAGTGCAATGCAACGCGTACCGATTCGGTTAAGTGTGATAGAGATGTTACCGTTTCGGCTGAATGCGAAAGTATCAAATTGGTATTTACCCATAGTTTTTCTTCTACCGTTGACACGAGGACTTTTGTCAAATCTGCATTCCAGTAAGTCTATATATGTCTATTCGCTGATCTACTAAAGAACGTGCATACGTTCTGCAATATTATCATCGATTATCGATTATCAAAGAGTCCACTTAAAACGGATACAACTAGCTAACAGTGGAAGCAGCAGAGGCAAACACAGTAACAGCAGTAGCAGTGGTCGCTGTCGTTGTCGACATTGTTGTAGTAGTAGTAGAAGTTTAAGCAGTAGTAGTAGTAATAGCATCAGTAATGGTAGTAGTAGTAGAGGAGGAAACATCAATGTTAATATCAGAGCGGTATCTAGAGTGATCAAAAGCATTAGTTTGCAACAGAAAACAAGGGTAGGAGGGAGATCCAAAGGTCCATCCGTTGGAGGGGGGGGGGGCGGTCTATTGTGTGGTTGAGTATGCAGCGTCCTTAAGAGAATGAGAACATGTAAAGTAACGTACAGGAAAGGTAAGGAAAGCATGTTAGAAGCAAATCTGCTTTTTGTCAAATAACACACCAAACTTTATTCGAAACGTTTCCAGCCCATCTCACTGACTGTCGTGTAACCGTTGACACCGGTTGATGCACTAATTTACAAAACAATTGATTAATGGCTGTGTCTTTAGGGTGTGTACTTCCACTTTGCCATTTATTCCTTAAGGAATATTGTTATTATTTGTTATATCATATGACACGACAGAGATTTGTTTTCCCTATTGATGCCATTCCCTCTTTGCATCGGAAGTAGTATGTATTTTCGAGAATTGCCCGTTTTTGAGGAAACAAAATTCTACCGTGACGATCAACCGTTGCCTCAGACTACATGATTGTCTGTGGAATGGGCCGAGCAATGTTTCAAATAACCAAACACTTGCCTGTATTTTTATTAACTGTCTTAGAAATGTTTGCCCTATTATTTTTCGGTTGTTTTCGATTTTCCTTTCTCCATAACTTCTCCTTTATCTTTAACTTCCGTCTTCTCATATGCCTTATTCGATGACGACTCTTCGTCGCTGTAGATACAAAATTAATTTACTAATTGCCGAATTGAAAGTTTTTATTAGAATTCATATAAGAATAAGGGAATATTAATGGGCAAATGATACACGAAGTAATTGAAAGTTTAATATAATCATATAAAGTGATAGAAAGTTTAATATAATCATATAAAGTAATAGAAAGTTTTATATTATAATTTAAAGTAATAGAAAGTTTTATATAATCATTTAAAGTAATAGAAAGTTTTATATAATCATATAAAGTAACAGAAAGTTTTATATAATCATATAAAGTAATAGAAAGTTTAATATAATCATATAAAGTAATAGAAAGTTGTATATAATCATATAAAATAATAGAAAGTTTAATTTAATCATATAAAGTTAAATCCAAGGTTTGTATTGTCGTTTATACAAATCTTTGTGACACTGCAACTAACGAAGAATCGGGAGTGAACATTCAAAATCACGTGCTAGATTCTCGAAATAAATCACGAACTTGGGCTTTACCTTCGAAATACAGGCTTAGCTAAGGGACCAGATATATAAAGCGTAAATGTTGCATTTTTTCCAATTTTAAGCATTCTGTCATTCTTTACCCAAAACCATTGTGTATCTCTCGAATAAATCTCTCCAGAACGCGATGTTTTGCTGGTTTTCTATATATGCATGGATGCTTTGTTCATTGGTGTCTCTTTTATCTGTAAGCTTTCGCAAAATGAAATCTACATTGAAAGCACGTGTAAAGAAATTCATACGCAATAAAGCATTACTTCCAGCACTGATGTGTATGGTGTGTCATGCAAAGTATACTGACCTGATTTTCTTTTACATGACCCACTTTTCCTTGTTCTAATCACTTTTCCAGAGTTGCATGCCTCTATTTGCAGTTCACAATAACTTTTATATGTGACACCGTCTGAGCCACACACTGTATTATTTATTGTAGAAGTACAGATATTGACACAGTCTACACAGACTGGTTGCCCCCTATCTGGGTCGAGGAGACAAGTGGTCCCTGAAGGACACTGAACACTTTCGCATGTAGAATTATCTGTAAAAAATACGATCTGAAATAAGTTGATTTAAACATATCTCCAATTTAGGTACAACCCCTCCCCTACATGTAAGGCATTTGGCATAATACGCGAGAGAGAGAGAGAGAGAGAGAGAGAGAGAGAGAGAGAGAGAGAGAGAGAGAGAGAGAGAGAGAGAGAGAGAGAGAACCATGAATGAAATACATCTACATGTATGATACAGATAGTAATATTAGTAATATTTACGTAGGTATTGTAAGGAATCATTTACATCAAATTTACAACATATGAAGAAAATCAGTAAAACTGGCTTCCTTGATAAAATCTTGAAAAGCTCTAAACACTTTTACATTACAGATCGTAAGATAGCTGAGATAAATCTTGAAGTAGCAGGTCAATTGTCTTAGACAAAAGTAGGTGATTAAGATTTGCAAATAAGGTCCTGCATTGGTCTCCATAATAACTACACTCTAAAAATGAGATAGTTTCAGGTGCCTGTCCACAATTACATATTGATCATTGTATTACATTATTAATAAATAGGTCATTAATTAGAGCACAACAGAAAGGTCTAATTCTTGAATGAATGATAGAATAATTTCTCTCACCATATGTATAGTATAGGATGGTTTACATTTTTACAAGTTATAAGTCGTGTAAATTCACGTATTGATGGGACAAATCTTACATTTTCAGGAAGGTTATTAGACAGATATAAGGTCGAAGTAATAAATGACCTCCTTCACGTTTCCGATCTAAAACTTTGGAATTTTGAAATCAAATCTATTTCTGAGATTATAGCTTGTTATACTGACGGTGAGAGGTACATACAAATTTATGAAATTTCGTTTTTCGCATGATTTGACCAACCAGTTTCCCACCACAAATTTCAATTCTGGTACTTCTGATAAGTTCAGTAACAATTCGTGCCGCCCTAAGTTGGACTTTTTAAAAATAATCTTTCTGAATCTTCTTGACAGCAACCGTTCCAGACAACATCTACATATACTCGAAACGTGGTCGTATAAACGACAAGTATATTGTTTCTAAGGATTCCTCGTTAATTTGAATTTTAAGTATTCCTATCATTTTATATACACAATTACGTGATGAGTACTTTCCGTCCCTACTGAAAGTTACACCCAAATGACCTCCTGTAAAACTAAATATTTGGTTGTTAAATACTGGAATAGGGAGCGAAACTGACAATCTAGTAGTAAAGAGCGTCCCATCAGTTTTGTTGGGATTAAATTTTACTAGCCTTTGGTTAGACAGGCCTTTATAGTTTCAAAATCCGTGTTCAAAACATATTTAATTTCATCAGCATTTTTGACGCCTATGACACAGAACCATCGTCTGCAAATAACATCGCAAGATGAAGAATATCGTCAGTAATCAAGTTTATATATAGAAGAAAGAAAAGCGGCCCTAACACTGACTCTTGTGGAACACCTGCTTATATTACAATTGACACGAGTTTAGCTGCACACACTGTTTTCTCAGATAAGTAACCTCTTATCTAAACCATTCCAGTAATGGATGCCTAATTCCATAGGTATTTAGTCTGAACAAAAGACCACGATGCCAAACTCAGTCAAAGCCTTCGAATTATCTCACAAGACCATTCACATCGTTTTTTTAAAGAGGTGTACAAATTTGAATAAATATCGATGAGCTGGTAAGAAGTAGAATGACAGCGTAGTAATATAAACCGGTTCTTATAAAAATCGATCGTTTTAATAAAGATAATTACATAAGTATTTGAATATGACCCTTTCCATAATTTATTCTATATTACTCCAAAGTGATGTTGATTCATGTATGAACCCTAAAACCACGATATATTATAAATATTCAATATTTTACTTCCAATAAACATGAGTTATATTGACCTCATTGTCCACTGAAATAATAACCCGGTGGTGTAGAAAAATAAATAAAATGTGGAAAGAAGATAAAAGTAAAGTGCCTAATAAGGGTGAATAACGCCATGATTTAGCAATCATCGAGTTATATGCATCATGGTACTGGGATATGAAAGTGGAACTTCAAAAGTGCAAGACAAATGCATATCCCACAGTTCGATTGAGGGCCCTTGAGTAATTGAGTGTTATAATAAACTGGGTTACACAGAGTAAATCTTATAGTTAGATATATTGCTATATTATGGGTTCTAACATCGAGATGCGCCTCTTTAAATTAATCAAAGTTTCGACCAATTCAACATAGGTCTTTATTCTCTGGCATTGCGAATTTATATCATATGCTCTTCGATATATGGCATGGTTACTTTTTCTGATAAACATTCGTGGATTTACATATTTATAGCCCCTTACTTTAATGTAAAACTATTTCAGTACTCACTCTTGCATTTTCCATCATATGCATTTCGAATGCTTCGTCCTTTCTTACAAATGGCTGCCCTAAGTTCGCACTCGTTGGCGTATGTTTTCCCATCATCTGCGCACACATAGTATTTTGGTAGAAATGGTGAACAGCGTGTTTGACACAGTACACAGTGAGGAAAACCATTCTGATCTTCCAGACAATATCTATTTCTGTAGCATTTCACCTTTCGGCATGATTCTGAAAGACGGAAAATCTGTCAAGAATATATTCTCCATGGAAATATCCACGTTAGTGATATGCAATTGGAACTGCCCGTAATATTTTTGAGCATTCTCAGTGTTCACCAATTTCAAGCGGGTATTTCTCAACGCTACGGGTTTTCGCAAAAATGCATTTAACAAAATACTGATTCTATCGTCACGAGCATTTTCAGAAACAGAGTTAAAGTCGATCTCTAATTTTAAGTAGTTTTCAGAGTCATCTTCAGAGTGTAGTATATTTAATATATGTACTAAATGTACTAAATGTAGTAAATATAGTAAATGTACTAAATGTAATAAATGTACTAAATGTTGTAAATGTACTAAATGTAATAAATGTACTAAATGTAATAAATGTACTAAATGTTGTAAATGTACTAAATGTACTAAATGTAATAAATGTACTAAATGTTGTAAATGTACTAAATGTACTACATATAATAAATGTACCAAATGTAGTAAATGTACTAAATGTACCACATATAATATATATATATACTAAATGTAATAAATGTACTACATATAATAAATGTACTAAATGTAGTAAATGTTATAAATGTACTAAATGTAGTAAATGTAATAATGTATTAAATATAATATATGTAATAAATGTAGTAAATGTAATAAATGTAATAAATGTACTAAATGTAGTAAATGTAATAAATGTACTAAATGTAATTTTGTGTCGTGAAGAATTATCTACTTTCTTTTTAGTTCAAAGCTTCTTCTTCAGTTCTATTACTTTAAAAGTGAAAAAGTGCCTCAATCTTACATTTTTGTAAACAAAGCGATTTTTGTAAATGATATGCAATTAATGGATTCCAAAACACATACCATGTAATTAATATGTCAAGCTTTTAATGTGCGAACATTCTTACTTTTGCAGTTTCCAAAGTAAGATATCTCTGTTTGTTGTTCATATTTGCAGTTTTGTCGAAGTAGGTGACAGTAATTTCGGTATCGTTTTCCGTCCGTTCCGCAGAGTGGACCGCGTTTCTTAAGCCCGGAATCGCACTGCGGTTTGCACACACAGTGTGGCGCTCCGTCTCTCATGACGCACTTTCGATCCTTCCCACAGTCGACCGTCTTACAGCTGGCTGAAAATGATACCTTTTTAGGCACATGGGATAGAATATAAAATTGGGCTTCTATATGGGGAAATATTACAGGCACTCGACTCTGTTTTTAAAAATGGATCAATATCAAGAAAATTCTCTCCACAATTCCCCTTGTTGGTGGGAAGACGGGAAGAACACGTACTTTATACCTTTCCATTCTTATTTACAGAGACGCAGTGGCTGGGAGAAATACTTCATGTAAAAAACAATATTACAAGGAGCTGGAAATTAAACTATGATAATGAGATATTATTATGTGGTCATAAAACAGCCTTAACACTACAGTAGTAAGGAACTCAAAGTGCTGGGTAATTAATATTTTGTGTTTTTTGTGTTTTTTTACATCTCGATAACATTAAAAATCAAAATTAAAATTTTGAAAGGCCAACTAGATATAGGGGTATTTTGAAAATCAAAATTACAGTCTCTGAGTAAGTCATATTTTTGTCGGGTGTTTTCACATTTCTTGATGGGGTTCGAAAAAATTAAAATTAAAATAAAAACTAACAAAAATAAAAAAAATACTGGTCCAGGAAGGTCATAGTTGCTTATTTCAGAAATATAAAACAATAAATGGGCCAGTCAGACTATGAAGACGATAAGATGCTCTTTCAATTGGAAACAGCACTAAAATAAAAAAAAATTACAATTACTGGCGCAGTGTAACTTTTTGAATTAACACGCTCGTGTATATGAAGTTCCTCCAGAACACCTCGACATCAGCGACGACAATACTAAAATTAAAACAAAACGATTTAAAGTGCGCTAACGTAGCGAACACACAAAATAATAATGTGATAAACACAGGAAAGCAGTCTAACTTGCGTGATCCTATATTGATTTCATTCTTCGATAGTCTAGACAGACAACTACATCAGTCTGGTATGCCAAATTACAAACGAATATAGAGGACTTCACGTTCAAATTTGTACAACAAATTTCAGTTATTTAGTATTTTATCTATCAACTAAATATAAAAGGATATTCTGATAATTATATAGGATTGAAGCGTAAAATTTCTGAATCTCACCTTGTAAACTAAATGCGAGCTTTGCGCTGACTGTCTTCTCTGGAGAGGTGCCCCCAAGATCATAACGCTTTTGTCGATGACCTGTTTTTTTTTTGTTGTTGTGCCTACTTTCGATTTAAACAACAAATTCGTTATGTCTGTGTCGTCCTTATTATCATAATTAAAAAAAAGGTTAAAAGCGATGCATACGTTAAAGGCAGTATTGATACACAAAGTCAATAGAGAATTGAATATTTACGACGTGATGGCATACCACTGGAATGTAATTTGTAGCACAATCGCTCTGGTACAGAACAGGGGGAGAAAACTCTAGTCAGTTTTTCGCTTGATCATTAGATGTTAATGGAACTACATCAAACCCTGCTGGAAAATCGAATAAAATAGAACCATATACTGGCCGGTGTGTGTTTTTATACACAGCAAGACTGCATCGGATGGGAGAAACAACTCTGGCCAGCTTTTTCGTTTTGGCAAATAAGAGTTATGGGTGATTTTCAAATTCTGTGTTACAAACTAAAACTATTTTTTCAAACAATGTTCATAAGTTATTATGCTATTAAGCCATGCCTACATGGATATATGATCATAATTTTAAATGGATCACCTGCTTATAACTGACACATGTTTAGATTGAACACCTGTTGATAACGGACAATAGATTACGATTATGAATGGCAAATTACGTTATTCAGTTTTCGTATTGTTTATCAGTGCACTTCAAACAAATTTACTTTTTTTTTTACTCTTGCTGTCTTTCCTAACAAATACAAACACCATAAATCTCTGCTTTTCTCTTTCTCTATCCAACACACATGCAATATAGTTAAATATATACTGAAGTATTTCTAGGTGAATAAATCAAAATGAACATTAAGTGTCATTTTTCGGATACTGTAAAACTAATTGATTTTATTTTTCAGGAGACATGGACGAAAGAAAAACCAGTGAGCTATCTAAATAGATTTAAAAATATATATGAAAACTTCAAAAATGAAATTTAATAATTACAGCGTAATAATTTACTGTGAAAGAACATTATATGAACCATTTGGGGAACTGCAGGGACAACCGCTGGTAATCCACGGGTTCAGAGAGAGAGAGAGAGAGAGAGAGAGAGAGAGAGAGAGAGAGAGAGAGAGAGAGAGAGAGTTAAGACACTATCACTGAATTCTTAGACAGTAAACCACCAGTTACTCGAGAGAATACACAGGAGTCTCAAAACTCAGCACAAGAAATGAGCGACGAATCCCTGCCCCAACAACAAGAAAGTCAGGAATCTACTACAGCAAGATTTGCTGGACTAAATATTGACAGTAATGAAAAGAAAAAGAAAAGATTTGAGAAAAACCCCACATAAAACCCGAACAATATTACTAGACAGTTATTTAGACGAAAGAAGGATGACTGACGAAGTAAATATACGTGGTTCTTCTTTAGAAAAAGGTATTCAAACTTTGCAAAGTTTGAAAAGCTAATTCAAAGCGATTTAAAAAATTCATTTTTAATACCAGTATGAAAGATGAAGTGATACATAATCTAAAATAATTTGTATAAAAAAAGTAAAATTACATTAGCTGATTATTTAGTACAAACAAAATATATCAATTGTTGTAATGACTTTGTACGATTTTGGAAAGCCGTGAAGGCCTACCCAAATCTATTTACAAGTGGGTTCGTAAGAAGTAATGTGCAAACTATGAAAGAAGTCTGCGAAGAATTAGGATAGTGAGTTCTGGGTTTTTTATGCCTTCGAAATGGCCGCATCTAGCGTTTGGGTTTGTCCGTTTGTATGTGCGTGTCTGTCGACAGCTTTGGTTAATTTTTGTTTTCTCTAGCACTTGTAGCTCAGTAGCCACGTACACAATTCACTTGTAGCTCAGTGGCCCCGTACACAATTCACTTGTAGCTCAGTGGCCCCGTACACAATTCACTTGTAGCTCAGTGGCCTCTAATCCAATTCACTTGTAGCTCAGTGGCCCCGTACACAATTCACTTGTAGCTCAGTGGCCCCTAATCCAATTCACTTGTAGCTCAGTGGCCCCGTACACAATTCACTTGTAGCTCAGTGGCCCCGTACACAATTCACTTGTAGCTCAGTGGCCCCTTATCCAATTCACTTGTAGCTCAGTAGCCCCTTATCCAATTCACTTGTAGCTCAGTGGCCCCTTATCCAATTCACTTGTAGCTCAGTAGCCCCGTACACAATTCACTTGTAGCTCAGTAGCCCCGTACACAATTCACTTGTAGCTCAGTGGCCACGTACACAATTCACTTGTAGCTCAGTGGCCTCTAATCCAATTCACTTGTAGCTCAGTGGCTACGTACACAATTCACTTGTAGCTCAGTGGCCACGTACACAATTCACTTGTAGCTCAGTGGCCCCTTATCCAATTCACTTGTAGCTCAGTGGCCCCGTACACAATTCACTTGTAGCTCAGTGGCCCCTTATCCAATTAACATGTAGCTCAGTAGCCCCGTACACAATTCACTTGTAACTCAGTGGCCCCTTATCCAATTCACTTGTAGCTCAGTGGCCCCGTACACAATTCACTTGTAGCTCAGTAGCCCCTTATCCAATTCACTTGTAGCTCAGTAGCCCCGTACACAATTCACTTGTAACTCAGTGGCCCCTTATCCAATTCACTTGTAGCTCAGTGGCCCCGTACACAATTCACTTGTAGCTCAGTAGCCCCTTATCCAATTCACTTGTAGCTCAGTAGCCCCGTACACAATTCACTTGTAACTCAGTGGCCCCTTATCCAATTCACTTGTAGCTCAGTGGCCCCGTACACAATTCACTTGTAGCTCAGTGGCCCCTTATCCAATTCACTTGTAGCTCAGTGGCCCCGTACACAATTCACTTGTAACTCAGTAGCCCCTTATCCAATTCACTTGTAGCTCAGTAGCCCCTTATCCAATTCACTTGTAGCTCAGTAGCCCCTTACTAAATTCACTTGTAGCTCAGTGGCCCCGTACACAATTCTTTTGTAGCTCAGTGGCCACGTACACAATTCACTTGTAGCTCAGTGGCCACGTACACAATTCACTTGTAGCTCAGTAGCCCCGTACACAATTCACTTGTAGCTCAGTAGCCCCGTACACAATTCACTTGTAGCTCAGTGGCCCCTTATCCAATTCACTTGTAGCTCAGTGGCCCCTAATCCAATTCACTTGTAGCTCAGTGGCCCCTTATCCAATTCACTTGTAGCTCAGTAGCCCCCTTATCCAATTCACTTGTAGCTCAGTGGCCCCGTACACAATTCACTTGTAGCTCAGTAGCCCCTTATCTAATTCACTTGTAGCTCAGTGGCCACGTACACAATTCACTTGTAGCTCAGTGGCCACGTACACAATTCACTTGTAGCTCAGTAGCCCCTTATCCAATTCACTTGTAGCTCAGTGGCCACGTACACAATTCACTTGTAGCTCAGTAGCCCCTTATCCAATTCACTTGTAGCTCAGTGGCCACGTACACAATTCACTTGTAGCTCAGTAGCCCCTTATCCAATTCACTTGTAGCTCAGTGGCCCCTTATCCAATTCACTTGTAGCTCAGTAGCCCCTTATCCAATTCACTTGTAGCTCAGTGGCCCCGTACACAATTCACTTGTAGCTCAGTGGCCCCGTACACAATTCACTTGTAGCTCAGTGGCCCCTTATCCAATTCACTTGTAGCTCAGTAGCCCCTTATCCAATTCACTTGTAGCTCAGTGGCCACGTACACAATTCACTTGTAGCTCAGTAGTCCCTTATCCAATTCACTTGTAGCTCAGTGGCCACGTACACAATTCACTTGTAACTCAGTGGCCCCTTATCCAATTCACTTGTAGCTCAGTGGCCCCTTATCCAATTCACTTGTAGCTCAGTGGCCCCTTATCCAATTCACTTGTAGCTCAGTGGCCCCATATCAAATTCACTTGTAGCTCAGTGGCCACGTAAACAATTCACTTGTAGCTCAGTAGTCCCTTATCCAATTCACTTGTAGCTCAGTGGCCACGTACACAATTCACTTGTAGCTCAGTGGCCACGTACACAATTCACTTGTAGCTCAGTAGTCCCTTATCCAATTCACTTGTAGCTCAGTGGCCACGTACACAATTCACTTGTAGCTCAGTGGCCCCTTATCCAATTCACTTGTAGCTCAGTGGCCCCGTACACAATTCACTTGTAGCTCAGTAGCCCCTTATCCAATTCACTTGTAGCTCAGTAGCCCCTTATCCAATTCACTTGTAGCTCAGTGGCCCCTTATCCAATTCACTTGTAGCTCAGTGGCCCCTTATCCAATTCCCTTGTAGCTCAGTGGCCACGTACACAATTCACTTGTAGCTCAGTAGTCCCTTATCCAATTCACATGTAGCTCAGTGGCCCCTTATCCAATTCACTTGTAGCTCAGTGGCCCCGTACACAATTCACTTGTAGCTCAGTAGCCCCTTATCCAATTCACTTGTAGCTCAGTAGCCCCTTATCCAATTCACTTGTAGCTCAGTGGCCCCTTATCCAATTCACTTGTAGCTCAGTGGCCCCTTATCCAATTCACTTGTAGCTCAGTGGCCACGTACACAATTCACTTGTAGCTCAGTAGTCCCTTATCCAATTCACTTGTAGCTCAGTGGCCACGTACACAATTCACTTGTAGCTCAGTGGCCCCTTATCCAATTCACTTGTAGCTCAGTGGCCCCGTACACAATTCACTTGTAGCTCAGTAGCCCCTTATCCAATTCACTTGTAGCTCAGTAGCCCCTTATCCAATTCACTTGTAGCTCAGTGGCCCCTTATCCAATTCACTTGTAGCTCAGTGGCCCCTTATCCAATTCCCTTGTAGCTCAGTGGCCACGTACACAATTCACTTGTAGCTCAGTAGTCCCTTATCCAATTCACATGTAGCTCAGTGGCCCCTTATCCAATTCACTTGTAGCTCAGTGGCCCCGTACACAATTCACTTGTAGCTCAGTAGCCCCTTATCCAATTCACTTGTAGCTCAGTAGCCCCTTATCCAATTCACTTGTAGCTCAGTAGCCCCTTATCCAATTCACTTGTAGCTCAGTAGCCCCTTATCCAATTCCCTTGTAGCTCAGTGGCCCCTTATCCAATTCACTTGTAGCTCAGTGGACCCTTATCCAATTCACTTGTAGCTCAGTAGCCCCTTATCCAATTCACTTGTAGCTCAGTGGCCCCTTATCCAATTCACTTGTAGCTCAGTGGCCCCTTATCCAATTCACATGTAGCTCAGTAGTCCCTTATCCAATTCACTTGTAGCTCAGTAGCCCCTTATCCAATTCACTTGTAGCTCAGTGGCCACGTACACAATTCACTTGTAGCTCAGTGGCCCCGTACACAATTCACTTGTAGCTCAGTGGCCACGTACACAATTCACATGTAGCTCAGTAGTCCCTTATCCAATTCACTTGTAGCTCAGTAGTCCCTTATCCAATTCACTTGTAGCTCAGTGGCCCCTTATCCAATTCACTTGTAGCTCAGTAGCCCCTTATCCAATTCACTTGTAGCTCAGTGGCCCCTTATCCAATTCACTTGTAGCTCAGTAGCCCCTTATCCAATTCACTTGTAGCTCAGTGGCCCCTTATCCAATTCACTTGTAGCTCAGTAGCCCCTTATCCAATTCACTTGTAGCTCAGTGGCCCCTTATCCAATTCACTTGTAGCTCAGTAGGCCCTTATCCAATTCACTTGTAGCTCAGTGGCCACGTACACAATTCACTTGTAGCTCAGTGGCCCCGTACACAATTCACTTGTAGCTCAGTGGCCCCGTACACAATTCACTTGTAGCTCAGTGGCCACGTACACAATTCACATGTAGCTCAGTAGTCCCTTATCCAATTCCCTTGTAGCTCAGTAGCCCCTTATCCAATTCACTTGTAGCTCAGTAGCCCCTTACACAATTCACATGTAGCTCAGTAGCCCCTTATCCAATTCACTTGTAGCTCAGTGGCCACGTACACAATTCACATGTAGCTCAGTAGCCCCTTATCCAATTCCCTTGTAGCTCAGTGGCCACGTACACAATTCACATGTAGCTCAGTAGCCCCTTATCCAATTCCCTTGTAGCTCAGTAGCCCCTTACACAATTCACATGTAGCTCAGTAGCCCCTTATCCAATTCACTTGTAGCTCAGTAGCCCCGTACACAATTCACTTGTAACTCAGTGGCCCCTTATCCAATTCACTTGTAGCTCAGTGGCCACGTACACAATTCACTTGTAGCTCAGTAGCCCCTTATCCAATTCACTTGTAGCTCAGTGGCCCCTTATCCAATTCACTTGTAGCTCAGTGGCCCCTTATCCAATTCACTTGTAGCTCAGTGGCCCCGTACACAATTCACTTGTAGCTCAGTAGCCCCTTATCCAATTCACGTGTAACTCAGTAGTCCCTTACCAAATTCACTTCCTATTTGGAATATAATATCATAACATATTGGTCTCTTAACACCTCTACTGCCCTTGGAAGGGGTGAATAATTATATTGGGGACACGTAACTGAAATATATAATAACATTATTACTTCCTCTGTCATTCATAATCTTGGGTAATGTACCTGGTTGGGGTCATGAGGTAATTAGCTGTGCTCTTTGGTATATCAAGGACTCATCTCGGAGGCATGTCATGTGTTTCTTAAAAAATCGTGTATGTTTCATCAGGAATAATATTTGCAATATTATGCAATTTAAGTAAATTCGTTATATAATTGTCAAAGAGATTATGATTCCCGATTATCTATTTTAAAATGAAAGGAAGACACAAGAAACGGTACTTCAATTATCCGTCACCTCTCTCTCCTTCCTCTCTTTAGTTGCATACCAGTTGTATAACGACCAGAACGAGTCGATGTACAACAATTTTTTTGATTAATATTTAGGTCACTACATTATAAAATCGATAATTAAGCCTCAAATATGTACCTTGGTACAATATACATATTTTTGTATTAGAGTCTAGACCCCTATTCATTAAACCCATATATTGCCAGGCCATGTGTATTAAACACAAGTAACCATTGACCATCTGCACCAAATTTCAACATTAGTCGAACTATGCAAACACATTCAGTAACAATTAGTTAGTGACATTTTGTAACAGTAATATTCAGTTAGTTACATTTTCACTACCCAAATATTCGCTTAGTATGCCCATATTGCCCTAGTTACATTTTCACTACCCAAATAACCACTTAGTATGCCCATATTGCCCTAGTTACATTTTTACTACCCAAATAACCACTTAATATGCCCATATTGCCCTAGTTACATGTTCACTACCCAAATAACCACTTAGTATCCCCATATTGCCCTAGTTACATTTTCACTACCCAAATAACCACTTAGTTTGCCTCAATCACCAAGTGACATGTGCTGTCTTTCTCAACATGTCAAAAGCAAACACCCTAACGAGATCGATGAAATCAAAACATTCAAAGTAACAAGCAATCTCATTGCGAAAGGCGAGGCGTCCCTTAGGGACAACATGAATCGACAAGCTGAGTAAAGACGAAAAGACGATATACGACAGCTGAAACTGAAAAAATATTGTGGAAGAAAGCCTAGCTGACAAGCGAATAACAACGGAAGAGGCATCAAAGTTACTGTCAAACGAATAAATACTACAAAGAAAACAAAAACAAAAAAAAGTCTGAACAGATTTTTCGTTTTCCAAAAAGGTAGAACAACAAGAGTTGGAACAAATCGAAGAGGATCGGAAATAAATGGAGGAGAACGTGGAAAATAAATTAAAAGCAGAGCAAGTAGAAGACTAAGAGCTTAAAAGCGAATCCTGCAGACGTTATAGATTTTGTGTATTATTTAATCCGAAACACACAAAAAAAAAAAAGAACATTAATGTAATTTACCACCCATCGTTGGACAGTTTTAACGGTTAGTTATATCATGCTGTTTTATAAATTTGATGGGTACAAGATAGGGAAACTGCCTAAATCTTCTAATCTTCTATCGAGGAGATAACTGAATTAATTGTACCCACTACTATGTCGGATATCCAATATACTATTCAATAGCACACAGTTTGGTGCCGGAAAAAATATTGTTAGTGTCGTCATATCCAATGGAGATTGCTACACGAACTGGTCACTAGTTGGCTGCATAGTTTGACCCAGTAATCCTTTAATTTTTTATTTGTGAAATAATAGACTAGGGTCTTGATGGCTCAGTCAATTTTAAAAGTTTTTTTTTTATTAATGTTATCTTATCCCTATACGGGATATGCCAACTCAAAAATAGAAGTGGCCAAGTATTTTGAAATTTTTGTTTTTTAATGTTCCCGTAGCCCTAAAGGAGATGTGAAAAACACAAAATGCTGAATGGCACAGTGATTTTAATTTTGATTTTCAAAATACCATAAGTCTTGCTGGACCGGTAATTTTTTAATTTCATTTACTTTGATATTTAATGATCTCATGTCCCCATACGGGATATACAAATATTAGTGGCCCATTAGTCTCGTATTCCTCATTACTCCTGAGGATTATTAAACTTAAGACTGTGATTTCTTTTTCTTATCTTACTCACGAGATACTGTATTGCAGAATTAACAATTTATGTGTCATATCAGTCTCTTTTTTCATTGTGTTTTCATTAAAATATTTAATGTTTAAAAAAATCGTAACAAAAAAATCAATGATTCAGTGATTGTCTTTTTTTCTGGTTATTTTTTTTTTTCATCAAACAGAGACCAAAAAAACAGATATTACTAATTCATCTTGACATAAATCGTTTTGAAAACTCACATCAATTGTTCTCCGCAGTCAAAGACTATGAGAAATAAATTTGTAGTGAGACAAGGATAAATAAACGACACGAGAAATGTCCACTGGGGAATGAAATTCGAATACAAATGGCGTCTTTGCTGGGCCTAAATTATAACGATGCAGTTCCAGACTTCTGTGGATTTTCATGCATCCATCGGTGCAGAGTACCTAGACTAAATTTTAGACACTTTTATGACACAAAAAACCTTGAACTCCCTTTTTATAGTTTACGAATATTTTAGGAACTCACTTCAAAAACAGCTGGCGCCTTTATGCATGCCTGGATCGTATTTAAGGAATGCGGTCTAGCTACGAGTTTTAATCCATGATTATGGTGGTTCTTTAGTGCGACGGATTATATTTTTAAAGATATATTAATATAGCTTGATCAATATAAAGACTTCATGTCGTTATATCCTTCTTTGTTTTTTTTTCAAATTAAAATATAAAATTAATAATTACAATTTAATTATTGTATGAACCAACAAATCATTGAAGGATTATTCTAAACTAAATAATAATGTACATCCGTAGTTATATTATGCCCTTAATTAATTTAGTTAATTTATTGGCGACGCCCTTTCGCGTATTATCAAGGGAATCAGCAACGAGACTGAAAGATTGAATAACATTTTGAAACATATGTTCAATTACAGTTCTTGCACTCGCGATAAGATATAAGTAATGAATTGGATATACACACTTAGGTAATACGTCACTACAATTTATGACACGCAATAAAAATACATAGAAGACATTTCATTTAAACTACATTGGTCCATGTAATGTGTTCGGAAATATTTAATATAAACAACGATATGCTTAGCGTTGATATCGGCATTGATCGATACATGCCACTCATTCCTCTTGCAACAGAGTACTTCACACAAGTTCTTATTACTGCTGCAATGTTAATTAATGCAATTTGTCGGTCTTTTACCGCATTTACGCCTGTACAACCGACACCCAACTGCAATGATAATTAATGCAATTTGTCGGTCTTTTACCGCATTTACGCCTGTACAACCGACACCCAACTGCAATGATAATGAGTGCAATTTGTTGGTCTTTTTCCGCATTTACGCCTGTACAACCGACATCCAACTGTAATGATAATGAGTGCAATTTGTTGGTCTTTTACCGCATTTACGCCTGTACAGCCGACACCCAACTATAATGATAATGAGTGCAATTTGTTGGTCTTTTACCGCATTTACGCCTGTAAAACCGACACCCAACTGCAATGATAATGAGTGCAATTTGTCGGTCTTTTACCGCATTTACGCCTGTACAACCGACACCCAACTGTAATGATAATGAGTGCAATTTGTTGGTCTTTTACCGTATTTACGCCTGTACAACCGACACCCAACTGCAAACAGCACTGACCCAGAACTTCCATTAAATACTTAAAATTATTATCAACTACATTTCTGAGACTCCTATGGCCTTCCCGACTATATTAACATAACTTTCGGCGACATGAAAGCCAGAGACCACTATATAACGAAATCGGTATAATGTACTTACTAGCTATAACCGGTTCTCTCCTCCCCCGCCCCCCTCCAGTGCAAGATACATTTTGGGCTAATCAACCACATGACGTCAGATCGCTATACTTTTAATGTCAAGCGAACTGCGTGGAATGTGATCTGCCAGCATATCTTATTGTGACGGCAGATCAACGTTTAGGTTCGTCGTCGTTCGGCGCTCATTATACACGAGCGAAGAGGGTATTATTTCTGTTATTATTATTATTATTATTATTATTATTATTATTAGTAGTAGTAGTTGTTTTTGTTGTTCTTGTTGCTGTTCTTGTAGTAGTAGTAGTAGTTGTTGTTGTTGTTCTTGTAGTAGTAGTAGTATAATTAGTAGTAGTAGTAGCCCAATTTGCAACCTGAACCAAGATCAGAATTTAAGTTGAGAACTATAAAATTGTTTGTCCTATCTTGGACTCCAATTTGTTTCCAACTCCACTGAGTATCCATTTCACATTCGATTATAATGTCCTATTTGTTGCCCATGGTATATATCTCGTTCATTTCTACAACACTGGCAATAAAGGCTTTGCAATAGTTTTACATGGGCCGTTGTTGGGGAACAAAAACTGGAATGGTCTTAAGTGTAATAAGGTCTTAAAGCAAAGACTTGGATCGGTTTGGAGTCTGGTCTTAATTGTAATAAGGTCTTAAAGCAAAGACTTGGATCGGTTTGGAGTCTGAGAGTATCATTATGGACATAACTGACAGTGAACATTTGGGTACCACTCATGCGCGTTACAAAGGCACATGATTAAGCCATCAATTTGTCCAAAACAACAACAACAACAACAACAACAAAATAAACAAAAATAAACAAAACAAAGAAAAAAGACAGGTACTAATAACTGAGCGCGACATAAACTTTTTCTCATTATTTGTACATTCATATTTTCGACCTCAGTCACCGAAATGTAGCAAAAGCCGTAACATTTTTCTTTAAATTTTGAGACATATTAAACTATATTTTTGCCATATTCATTATTTTTACTTAGTTAATTCGGATTCGATTTTAGTGTATTATTAGATGTAGCTAATTAGTATTCCCCATTAAATTGTGAAACGCAACTCTTTAACAGGGCTGTGCATGAAATTTAGGAAGAATCTACCGGGGTTGACACATTTTTGCATAACATTTATTTTAATATTTTTAAAGGTCACAGTGTAATTGTCCCAACCAATTTTCTTTCTTACTGGAAAAGACGATTTACGTGCTTTCCACAACTATAATGTTGCTTTCTGAATGATTTTTATATTTACCATGTCTGACCCCTATATTTACCATGTCTGACCCCTATATTTAGCATGCCTGACCCCTATATTTACCATGTCTGATCCCTATATTTACCATGTCTCACCCCTATATTTACCATGTCTCACCCCTATATTAAGCAGGGTAAACAAATATAAAAGAGGATCGTCGCTAACCAAACCTGTCCGGGTGGTAGGGGTTGGGGGGTTGGGATTGGGGGCAATAAATGTTCAGTATCTTGAGATGGATGACAGCTTTTAAATATGTAAATTGCTTTATTAGGACCATTAAATATCACCTGTCTCAATTATTTCATCGTGGGTTGTTCTGCTCATGCTGTCAGAATGGAATCTACAAATCATTTATCAAAGAAAAGCTATGTTATTTTAGCTCCCTGACCGCAATCTAGTTCAGAATTTGATATAGAACGGACATCGTTGTAGTCTGAAAATCTCTGAAAGCTGGTTCAGGAATTTATTTCATAAATTGATGTTTCCCCTACACAACAAATACATCAGAAGGCATCAAGTTACACTGAGTACGTTTGTTGGCACACTTGTTGATGTAAAGTGACATTTGTGAAGGAAGAACACGGAGTATTAAATGAAAGGGGGGTGGGGGCACCAAACGATTAGGCAGTTGTGAATGAACACTAGGCCTTGCGTATTTTAACACAAACAACTGAACCTGAGACTGCTGAGTAGCAAAAACAGTTACTTGCATATTGATATTCGGATTTATCAGAGGGGAGCGTACAATATTCTGATACAAATTTGTTATTTCGCCACCTAGTCGTTTTGTATCAGTATATGTGTAAACAAACGGCAACAATGAAATACCCACTTGCTGAAAGCCACATAAAAGAAACTGGAGGCAATTTGTACCTAATCATTCAAGAAGTTAAAGCACCAAATGCACACGTGAATATGTAAGTTATTGTAAAAATGTCAAGAGCATTTCATTTCTGTAATTTTCCTTTCTAAAAAAAAAAAATAAAATAGATAAATAAATGAAAAAATAAAAATAATAATCAGTATGTGAATCCTAAAAAGTGATTGTGATGATTATCACCTATATTTGCCAGTTTTTTTTGTGTGTGCAGAAACTGGGGAACAATAACTCACTCACTATGGCAACGGTGGCACTGCGGAACGCCCCCTGACAGAACTTTCCAGAAGACAAGATCTGGATTGTTGAGATTGTTGTGAGGTGTCCATGACACCGTCTCCAAGGTTTTGAGGGCACAGCATTCTTGCCACGTCTTGTTCTGGCCGAAAGCGGTTCTACAGAATCCAGATTTGCTGATGTTCATCCAACACACACCCGCTGCAAAAAAAGTACAGATATCGGAATAAGTTAAATAAAGAGAGGATATCTATGTTTTTTGAGTAGATATAAGGAAATTTTTCACTCGTGACAATGCAAAATGTTTCCACTTCACGAGTGAAATATTTCCTTATATCTACTAAAAAAACACCGTATATTTTCCTTTTATTATATATTTTTTTAAGGCAAAAACCGTCGATTTGCATGGATTTGTTTTTCCATTCTGTGCCAATGCAAATAACGGCTGAATTTCTACATCGATAAAAAGAAGTTCCGAAATTTACACTACTTTTAGGACAGCGACCATTAAGTTTTTACAAATTTGTCTTGTACAAATAATGCTTCGATTTGTGTCTTCTGTCAAACTAATGATTGTTTTCAAACGAAAATGAAGAGATTTTTATTTTCGTTAACACACTTCTTGTGTGGATTGTTGGGGTAGGGGTGTTGTAGAAACATCACAGAGCGGTAAATTCAACAGATTTCAGAGCGTCACATGTTTAAAAAAAGATTTTAATGATTGTGGGTTTACCTGTGTGGATTTTGGTTCTTTATTTTGTTCATTTCCGCATTAAAACGTAAATATTTGGCATTGGCAAGCTTGCAGTCTAGTTCTGAAACAGACGCTGCACCCAAATTTCGATTGTCACTTAATTTCGGTTTGCAATCACACTCATCAATGCCCAATTTCTCCATCGTTTTCAAATATTATTATGATTATGTTGAGAGTTAGAATTGCTACTTCAACGACTTTATTACTATATAGAAACCAAGCCTTTTTCCTAAAAATGTGTCCGTTTGACGTAGAGTGTAAAAGGCATACGATACTGTATGGATGACAGAATATCGAATAACAACAGTTCATGTAAGTTCGGTCACTAATAATTTTCAGGATTGATGTGGATAACTAATTTAACAAAGTTAATACCCGAAGCCTACTTTTTGTTGTTTGGAGTTCGGTTTTAGGCATTTTTTTATGGCGTCTCCTTATTGATTAAATATATGTATACTACAGAACCTACAGTCTTGACACATTTTAAGATCTGTTCATCCTGAGAGAGAGAGAGAGAGAGAGAGAGAGAGAGAGAGAGAGAGAGAGAGAGAGGAGCAGAAGAAGAAGAAAATAAAATATGCCTAAATATGGAAATACAAATTTGAATAACATACATAAGGACAGATATATTTTCTAAATGGGAAAAGAAAGTAGTTCCAAAAGTGGTATCGCCATTGTGGCGATAAAAGTGGTATCTTTTTGTTCTACCACTGATATATTTCAATATCTCATTATGAAACATATAATAAAATAAGATGGTTTTATAGACTGATCTTTTTCATGAGTCGCTTAAGTCCTTTTCTCTCAAATTTATGTTAATAACTTTACTTTTAGTAATTTATTTCTTTAATGCTTTAAAATTGAATGAAAACACCCACGTCTTATCGGTACATTTGTACCATGATTTTGTATTATAAATCTTTATAGTTGGACCCTGCTGATATACCTCCCAAGACGACCCAATCTCTCAAATATAACGGTAGCCGAAACGAAAAATACAACCAATATAAAGAACTACCGTGGGAGCGAAAGAAAAACGTTCGACCTCTCATTTTCGTTCTCTTTAAACTGGATAATATTTGTTTTGCTATTTTCACGCTCCACTCTTGTAAGATCGCGAAATGACCACTTGAAATCTGAATTAAAATTTGCCAAGTCATTGTTCACACGGACAACTGGTTTTCTTAAATATTGATTGACACAAAAATTGTATTCTCACAACGTGTGTGTTTAGTTGATTTTGTTCCCGCTTAGTCATTGTACGAAAAATGTCAAAGTCATGTGATCATTTTATTCATTATTGTGAACAATCAATTATCTATGTAAACATATATTCTAACGACATTAATCATATTTTTAAACATTATCCCGGTGAATGTTCTTTTAGCTTGGATTTAACTGAATATTCACCGTTCTCACAGTACCTTCACATCCCACAACATATGCATAAAATTATGATTCTTCAATTTCTGTTTCTCCAATATCCATTACTAATCAATGGATAAATCCCTGATGCGTGGCACCTTGAGGGTGACAGCATTTCACCTTGGGGTAAAGGACAGCAGTGGACTTCTTTAATTTGCTTATTAAATTTTGATATATCGAATGACAATAATAAATTAACTTCTGAAGATTACATACCGCAGTTAATTTAAGAGAAACTGAAAGCTTTCGTCTTCAATGAATCGAAAGAGAGTGTCACACAAGTGAATCCAAAGAATGTCATACAAAACAATATCTGTAGTCTTGTTAGTGCACACCGTCAAAACTGAGTTAAATGAACCGGCATTATTATAATTGTGGTAACTATTCTGGCGGCGCCTCCAAATCTCTAGACATGCGTTATTAACAAACGCTTACAGCGAATGTAAAAGTCATTTTTCAACTGACTGAATCTTTAAGTCGCTTAATTTGTTCGCTCTTCACCTGTTCCCTCTCTTGGAGGGGTGGGTGGGTGTGTCATTTCAAGAGTTTCATTTTAATTCAACGAGTCAATGATTTTACAATAATGAAGTTAGGTTGATAACCAATCAGTGGCTTTAATTGTTAAGGTTTTGTCATTGTACACTGCCATTCATGGTTATTTGAGCTTTTATGTGCTACGTACATTCGTGGACACATCAAACCAAACTTTGTCCTATACATATCTTATAAAAGGAAGAGAGAGAGAGAGAGAGAGAGAGAGAGAGAGAGAGAGAGAGAGAGAGAAAGAGAGAGAGAGAGAGGCAATCATACCAAATATTTTTAATTGTTGACTAAAATATACTGTATGTGGCAACAAGGTCTCTCTCATTCATAAAATTCATATTGATAAAATTAAAGATTTTTTCTTCGATGATTAGAAGGCGAATACATTTAATCACATAAAGATGAATTTCATGAAAAAATATCAATGTAATACACTAATATTCGCGGTGAGAAAATATCTCGTGAGGATGCACCATACGAGATCAAGATCGTGTGATGAAATATATACTCCACAATTTAAACATTAATGTGTATCATTTGATTTTACGACATTACGTTTGTTATTCAACCATCAGATTTGCAAGATAGCAGTAATGGACTATCTTTGGTCGGAGGATTTGAAGCAAAAAAATGCACAGACGCTGTACAGCACGTGCGGTCACGTCAGCGTACAAAAAGTTTGATCTGAGTGGACAAGAAGCTTGGGCGAAACAGATCAGATTTGAAGCCGGCGGTACTGGATTTTAGTCCAGACGACGGAGATATTTCTTTGTTTGTCTGTTTGATTGTTTCTGGGCTTTAATAAAAAATCGAGTTCCAATATCAAGAACAATAACAACAACTGTACAAACAACAACAACAACCCTATCCTATATATGGACCTGAGTGGTCGAAGGTAAAAATATGAACGTAAAAGCTGCATATCTTCAAATATAATCTACTTTTGGTGAAGTTCTGCAAAAGTTGCCATAAGATTCCGAATGTGACTTTCTTCGTGAAAGTGTTTTCGTAAATAATATCCAGAAAAGCCGATCACAAAGTTTAAACAGGACCGTAAATGTGGACAATCTTTCTGAATACTTAACATAACGAGTAACAACTTGCAATGCTCTAGCCTTCCATCATACAACTTTATTCGACTCCGTATCTTACTCGAAAATATTCTGACCAATCAGACGCGTAGATTTTTTTCTTTTGAGTAAGAATTTTAAGTACGGAGTAATATTTCCTTACTCAAAATGTTAAGTAAGGTTTCAAGACAGAGGGGCCTGAATACGACATGCGGAGGGGGCTGAATACGACATGCGCGGGGGGGGGGGGGGGCTAAATACGACATGTTGTAGATATACCAATTTTCAAGATGATATGATTGAAAGGCAACACTAAAGAAATCTTGTGCACGATATTAAAGTATGTGTTCCCTTAACCATTAATCTGATCCACCTGCAGATTCGAAAAAAAAAATAGTGACGTCACACAGATTTAGAATTATGATAACATTGGCAGTATCACATTCAGCACATCGTACATCCGCAGACAATTATTTTGGACAACGCGGTCTCATACGATCAACATCAATAACATCTTTTGAATGTCAGGAACGTGTGGTGATTATTTCGTAGAGTTACTATCTTACCACATCATTACAGCCATGTTTGAAAATATTTTGTTTGCCAATTAGCCATTTTTCAAAATGAAATCCTTCTGTGATCAGACTTGGGCAATTAAAGGAGAATTGAATGTAAACATGTATTTCATAAATGATCCCACAGTACACGTCCCGTTCTCGTCGGTTTTTAATACAACACAATCAGAATCTCATCCGTGCACATAGATATAAGAACCAATTCCAGAGATCATATGATTTCATGCTTTTCTTCTGTCAAGTATTTGTACAACGCACTAATATTTATGATACGACCAATGTCATTCTTATGATACGGTAGACTGATATTAGCCATGATACGATAGCTTGTCATTAGCCACATAACAAAATATACTATGCGTTATACAGTTTACTTAAAAAAAATATATAAAAAATTATCCCTTAGAGCAATTTCAATCTTATATTGGCTTCAGGCGAAATGCAGCTTTATGATATTATTTGCGCTTTCGAATGTAGTCTATGTTAAGTTCCCTGAACACTTTTGTACAATAGAAACAAATGAATTGAAAACTGATTACTGTAACATGACAAAAATAGATGCGAATAAAAATTAGCAATTTATTGTGGGATTTACGGTTAAATGAGTCGAGATGGAGACATACGTGTCCAATTGGTAAATTAGGCCAGTAGTTCCAAGTGCATTACGTGGCTAAATTTTCTGTATAGATTGACAGATGCAACATATGCGTTATTCATTAATAATGGGTCAGCCTACATCTGCATTATGTTACCTCGAGTAGCCGCATACTGTCAGGTGTACATGCATTCATCGTAACTGTTCAAGTCATCCTTTATAAAAATGATGCTGTAATATCATGCCAGAAACCGTAACTTTGCGTAACAGCTTGTATTGGTGCAGGTAAAATTTTAGTGTAACAGGAAAATGAAAAAGTATTGCCGCTGTCGAGGATTAAACCAGGCCTTCTTGCATCGGAGTCAAGTACATATACCACAAGACTAAAAGGTGCGAACCAACTTGACTGGTTATTAAGTGAGCTCACATACCTATGTCAGTGGCTATTGTAATTATGATATGACGATGTGGATTCATTATCGAATAGGTTTTGGGTCGATGCATGTGGAAATAAATCCTACAGAATCCTTCACTTTTGGGTAAAAAAAAAGAACAAACTTCAATTTACTTGCAGCTTAGTGTATGTATCATATAACTTGTTTCAGAACAACAGATTTGACTGGACCTGTATGAATTCAAACCATGAAAGAAATCCTTTTTTAGAATATCTTATACTGGCTCAGACATGTATCTAAAACACCTCAGCTCTTGTATATTCTGTAAGATACTAGTATGACTTTGATAGACAACAAAAAGTGGCGCCAAATCTTTGCATTTTTCAATTATATTCAGAGGTAACAAACGAAAATTGATGAACGAGTAAGATCACACTCTTCGGTTTTTGAAACGTGATGTGTGAAAGGAGAGCTCTGCGTTTGTATTATATTTATATGGACTAGCTACGGATTCTTCTTTTTTTTTTTTTTTTTTTTTTTTTTTTTTTTTTTTTGTCCCACATTCTAGCTACAAGAATGATTACTTACCAGCAAGTCGAAATTCCATTCAATTGATCGCTGTGCAGCTCTTACAGCCAACGATGGGTGTTAATCAAGCATACCTTAATTAAATTTATTTATTTCTTTATGGCATTAAAACAGCCACATGCGATGGGAACCGTTGGTCTAATGATCAAACATCAACAAACCAAGAAATTTAATATCACCATAGAAACAAGGAGCAATTTGGGCCTGTCCACTTAGTAATTGGACAACTCACTGTTTTGCCTGCATCGATGATCACCCTTCTCCATAACCTGAAAGTCCCTCTCATTGTTTTATTGGCAGGCTTCGCACTGTGCATGAGAGAATGGTGGCCATGTTTAAAATGGTTACGCTTTTTTGTTCCTTAGTCTCGTTCAACCAGACTTCACGTGGCTCTGTGCGATCTTCACCATACAAGTAGATCTCTCGGAGTCAAGCAAGAGTCTGGTTGAACAAGACTAGTTTGTCCCTGTGCTTCTCAAAAGCACACTGTAGAAGCAAATACGGTGATTGATGGATGTATTACAATGATTCCATGTTTACAGACTGCATACAATCATCCCTCGAGTACAAATATATACCGAAAGGCGCGAGAGGAAATAAAAGTGACGAGTAAATTTCATAGCAATAATGATGCAAATAAACAAACAGATATTATTTTATTATAAAGATTATTGAATATTAAATAGGACTATCTCTTCATTCTGAATGATAGACTTATAACAATGTGATAAGTTGCTGTAATGATAGACTTATAACAATGTGATAAGTTGCTGTAATGATAGGCTTAAAACAATGTGATAAGTTGCTGTAATGATAGACTTATAACAATGTGATAAATTGCTATAATGATAGACTTGTGATAAGTTGCTGTAATGCGTGAAAGATTGTCGTGCAGGAGTAAACAAGATTATCACAGCACATTATGAACTACGTTCTTACCATCTAATTTGATTGTATTAAATATCTTGCATCGGTTTCTAGGATATCTGCCAAGTCTTATAGTTCCGTTAAAAAACGACTTTTGTACATAGTGATACATGTCTTGCATTACTAATTTAATTTGTGTATTTTATATGCCATATTATAAAAAAATGTAAATGAAACAATCAGAGAATTAAGTTGCTTCAGATCATGTTTAGTTATTAAAAGCAAATAATATTTCGTAATATATAATTTGAACCTATGATCTGGCTATTTACACATTGCGTGATATTTTATAATTTTAATGTACCAGTGACAATTAATTTTTAAGTTGACGGCACTAATTGATTACTAATTTGTTCAAGAGAATCTGAACTGAATAGTACAGAAAACGTACGAAATCACCACCGTGTCCGAAATCACCACCACACAAAATCTGTAAAGTTTGAAGACTTTGATATATCTTCAAATAATTATATCAGTCTGTCCGATGATTTGTTTCTTGCGGAAAATTGGCTACTTCATTTATTTTTCAGGATTCCATCAGCCAATGTTAAAGCTTCTGGTGGATGATATTAATGAGCTGTAAAAGTAATGCAGTTGGACCAGTAGCGTAGCAAGTTCCTAAGCAACCCCCACAATTGTGATGGGGGGAGGGGAGGGGACGAATTTCCCATCAAACAACTTTTTTTTGGAGGGGGGGGGGGCATAATTTCTTGCTACGCCACTGACTTCGATACATTTAATATCCCTTTTGAACACATTTTTACAACTTTGCTTTGGAAAACACCATAGACTATTTATTATTAAAAAAAAAAAGCTTTTTGCATGTTGCTACCATTTGTTAAATCTCTATACGGGGAAAATAAGTTATATGACCCAGGAAAATAAGTTATATGACCCAGTAAGTATACAAAGACGTAAGCGGGTATGTTTTAGTAAGTTTCAGTAACCTAGTGTCTATATAAAAAGTCACTTTAAATTTTCCACTTTTCTAATTCCGCTTGTGATACTTTTTACTTGCTGTGAATTCTGTATGGGATTATTAGAGACGTAAATAATATTAGTTTTTATCATGTGGGCGAGCGATTTATAATTCGTTTATTATCATATTATGAGATCCAGAATAAAAAAGAATTCTCTGATCGATCTGGCATCAACTGGCAATCAGCTGGTCCCCTGTTTTTAGTTCGCTCATTTTAAAGCCAAAGTTGGAACCGGGAGACCAGTTACCCATTGCAACGTCATCCACGATATGCGATTTCCTGTAATTGCTCGGGTATCTACTTAGTACCACCTCCAGTCTAACGTCTGCACTTATTTTCTCCAAAAACGCACTTCTTATTAATCGCAAAGAATGTGCTGCATAATCGAATTAAAGGAATTGTAATTTGAAGTACAAATGAGTTGAAAATGCAGAACCAAACCAAACAAAACAAAACACAGTTGGCGCTCATCTCTAGTACGATAGCCTGACGACGCGAGCGGATATATAGGACACACGGTACTAATTATATGGAAGAATGGGAACCTGTCTAGACATGTGTGAATATAAAATAGAGTATATATGGGTTTGGCTGGCCAGAATTGGTTGATATTGAAAGTAATATTTTAGTAAAAAGAATCTTTTGAGAGCTTATCTTAGTTGTAACTGAAACAAATAGAGACCATGTTTTATTGATGAAATTTCAGTCCTTTTACAGACTTGAGTTTGGAAAACTCATTACTGAAATTAGCACCTGATTCTTTGGTGCGGAATTGAAAACACATGTTTCAAACACAGGTATTTCAAGAAAATGCCGCGGGACATATGGCTTTCTCCACACACAAGCTTGCGTCAAGGATGGGTCTATACTGATGAATACAGGTTTGATCATGAGCATCCACCCTATAATGTCATGGTGTTTACATAGGTTTACTATAGCAGCCTAATTAGTACCGTGACTCCTATTTCGGCCAAGATGGTAATGTTTGGAAGATCGACCTTGAAAGAAGAACCACCGAAATCAGTCGACCTTGTGAAGTTCTGACTCAATTGATATAGAACTGCAAGGGTTAAACTTTACATGCTTACATGGATGATGTAATCAGTTTTGCCTTCATGAGACTTCACATCTGGTGACACTAAGATTAGGGCTGTACACGAAAGGTGGTTGGCCTAACTCCGCTGCACGGTTTGCCTAATCAACAACTTACGTTTTCTTTACTTCTGGCAAAAATTAGCTATATCTTTGTACTGAACACATATTCAAGTCTACATTTTATCCTGGAGTTCTATGAGTAATTAGCCTACATGCATGTGAAGTGGCAAGGATTTGTCTTGCATACAGATAGACTTAATTAAGTCTTTAAATATATATTGCCTAGTGTAAGACTTGTCATATTTGCAAAGGACAATTCCGCGTGTTCTTAAACGGCGGGGCAAATAAACGAGGAAGAAAAGTTACACTGTACTGTCTGCCTAAGATCACTTTTAGCTATGAGTACAGTCAACCTAAATGAACTGTACCGTCTGCCTAGATATAAATTGCAATTAAATTTGCAAGAAGCACGATAATTTGAAATTTTAATTGTTATTTTAACACTTTCCGTTGTAGTGTAACGTGCATTCAATTTAATATAAATAGTATCGCAGAATGATTATAATTATAATAAAATCCTATCTGTTTCTTGCTTCGTGGCATTTTTTTTTTAATGAACCAATGAATGTTGAGATAAACTTTCGCTTTGTAAGCGAGATATATTTTAGTTAAAATCAGTTGACTATTACTTTTGAAATCAATCTCTAATGGTTTGGACATTGGAATTTGTGCTCGTGAAAGGGAAAGGAGACACACATATTGTAATAAGTGAAACATTTAGCTAATTTTTTTTTTTTTTTTTTTTTTTTTTTTTTTTACAATAACGCACATCTCTGTGAGAGGAGAACAAACACTCCCCTTAAAGAGGCACCGAATTATTTGTTAAAAGTTGTGGATAATTTTTATTATTATTATTCTTTTTGTCTTTTTTTCAGTAAAGGACTGTCAGAAATATTTTCTATAGGTATGCGATGTTTGTTCAATACACAGATCAAACTAATTTTCTTGGGAAGGGTAATGCCTACTTAACGAATGTTGACAAGGCAGACCGTTCTGAAGAGGTTAGGCCGACGATCTCTGGTGCACAAAGCCTTAAATCGCAGTGGGTAGAAGATCATTGTTGTTGTTGTTTGTTTGTTTGTTTTTTTTTTTTTTTTTTTGTTTTTTTTTTTTGGGGGGGGGGTGAGGGTCTTAACGGCACTTTTAACACATTGCTGGCTATATCATACCGAGGAAATGGAACCCTGGCTAGTCTGGGAGGGTATCGCAATAAAAAAAAGTTTTCTACAGTACGGTTATAATAAATCATCGTTTCAACAGTTTTTTCATTTTACACACAACAGGCTGACAAAATTTCATAATTTTTCCATGGACCGTGGACTTTTCTTGCTTTTGCAGTTTTTTCGTCAGAAATGCATTTTTACGGATTTTCTTTCACGCGATCATGATTGAACGCAAAAATACTGTTTCGTCTTTACGCCTCAAATGACTCCATCTTGTCCGTTCCCTCTTGGATCTAGAGATTTACTCGAAACAATACACTTCCTTGCAAATGACTACCGTCTATACTCGCGTATAAGCCCATACCAATTAATCAGTAAAACAAACAACATAGACCCTGATCTGCAGGTGGCAATGTTCTTTAATGGCGCCCCTACTTTGCAACAGAGGCTTAGATGGGTGGGGGGAGGTGGGGGGATGAAGGCCCGACGGCGTTCCCCCTCGCCCGAGGGCAATCTCTCCTACCCCCCCCCCCCCCTTGCGCTGCTACTGCATAGACACTAACCATCTAGAAAAGTTTTACTAAACGTATATGGCCGCGGTGGTGAAAGTCACACATTGAATAAATGCGTGCAACTCCAGTTTAAAACATGTGGAACAGAATTACAATCGAGAGATAAATAAGAACAACCAACCTTAATATAAAACAATCATAAGATACCCCATATTGTACGCGCGCCACCTAGTGATCAAATTAAGGGAGACTACATTTCCAATATGGTTGTGATATCCGCAAGGATGCATATTGCAGCAGGTTTTATTTGCTATAAAGCTCGGATCATAGTAACATGGGCCAAATTATTTGCTTTAATTTGTAAATAACTGAAAGACTTTGATAACAGGATGTTCCTAATCAATATGGTCGAATTATGTCAAGCTGTTTTTGTAAAGTTTTGTATTTTTAACAAGTGCAGCAAACTGAAATAACAGATCAGCATCACTTGCACGAACATGAAAGGTCTCATTGAAAGAGTGTTTACATCAAGATCAAGCCCAGCGTTAATTTATTCATTTAGTTATGCTTAGGTTCTAAAATTTTACCATTTAAGTGATGACAGTCACATTAGATTTTGGATCGCGAGCTTTTGTATAAATAATGGTTTTTGATCCCTAGACACGCCATGTTGAATAGGATCAATATTTTTAAAGCAGGTCAACAAGAGTTATTCAAAATGTGGTCACTTTATAGTAGTTTCGGTTAAACAGGATATCAATTTGTCAGCACTGCCATAACTTTTAAATGTGGATTGCTTTCCATTAAACATGATAAAAATGAGATAGTTTTTGAATTATGTCTTTCAAAGTTATTTTTCTCACTAAAATACTTTAACAATATGTAGCAGGTCCTGAATGAAAATTGTGCTGATCTGACCTCCAACATGGCAACCACAGTGTTCCTCTCAAAAATCTCTAGCGAAAAACTGGATTTTTCGTGAATTCCTAACAATTCTTTCCAGCCTGTGGAGCGGCTTCATTGTTTATTAACATTAAATGCCTTTCTGCCAGTATGCTATTCAAGGGAAGTGGAAAATAGCAAATATCGATGGACGGACGACGCAACAACCAAACAGGAAAAATCGGTGAACTCTTTCCTGATTATGACTTTTGGTCCACACTTCTGCCAAAAACAAGGTATGTAATTAGCTTGGTTCTTTAATATTTTGTGCTCATTCCTACATGTCGTTTTATGTTTGCACAGCACCATTTATCTCGCTTTGTTACCAATCAAGTAGAAGCTGTCTTAAATTATTACAATAGTTACCAGTACTAACTCTACGTACAAGAAACGGGCAATGTCATATACGTCAGACGATATATTACTAACTCACGTATTTGCAGGGTGGTCAATGAACTCATCTTGTCCTTTATTATGTACAGTTAGACACGCAATGTAGTCAAATATGATTAATAAATCACTAGTAAATCACAATGCAGGATTGTGGTACATAAATCGTTTTGCTTTTCCTTTCTTAAGTTATGAATTGATGTGATTTAACACATCTCAAAGATAATGCAAACAACAACCCCCTGATGAGCAGAGTTTTGTCTTGACTGTGATTTTGGTTATTATTATTATTATTATTATTATTATTATTATTGCTGTTGTTGTTGTTGTTGTTGTTGTTGTTGTTATTATTATTATTATTATTATTATTATTATTATTATTATTGCAATGCTTTATTCTTTTAGGACAAAGGAGTTTGAAAGGCAGAGAAAATGACGCAAGAAGAAGGTGGAAAAAGGCGAAACGTGAGTCCAGAATGGAATGATGCGAAGCATACATAGCCCGCCGTTTTTTCGTGGTGCGTTTTTTTTTTTTTTTTACGTAAGTTCACCACCAATCTTCATATATGAATATTTCGTTGACTACTTCTCACATAATACACGTAATATAGCTGGAGATAAATAAAAATTTATTGTTTATTTGATTGATTGTTTTAATCATCATTATACCAACTATATTCGACTATCAGATTTGATTTAATCGTTGATTTGATGTTTGACGGCACAAGAAGACAATTAGGTTATTTAGTGTTGAGGCAATTGGGGTAAAGTGCCTTGCCCAAGGACACGCCACGGTAGCCTACCTATGCTGATCCGATGGTAGTATTCGAACCAACACCCTTTCGACCGCGAGTCCGGCACGCTAACCACTGAGCCAGACTATCAGAATAAACAAATGGTAATGGTGGTGGATTGGTCACGTCATGTACTCTCTCTCTGTCTCTCTGTCTCTCTCTCTGTATCTCTCTCTCTCTCTCTCTCTCTGGTTTCTTGATAAATCTTAAGTCTTTGTGGTACCACTACAACTCGTGTTTTTGTCAACAACTGCTGTTGAGTGGTGCGCTTTTTGACAAGTCTTATCGGACTGAAGAGAGTGGTCGAAATTCGATTTCTGGTTGTCACGGTGGTACTTCTTCTGTCACGCGAACTGAGAGCATAACACAAACAGAAGACAAAAATGTATTTAAAAAAAAAAAAAATGTGTTCAACAACGGTACAGTTATTAAAAAAAAAAAAAAAAACAGCCGTTCCCTTGTCTTAACTTAGGTCATGATAATGCAAAGCCAAAGAACTGTGCGGAAGGTAATACTGAGACGGGATTCCGAGTGGGACCAATCATCGTAGGTACAGTTCATTTTAAGATCTCTCGAGTAAGATTTCTGACCAACCTACCTACATCACATCACGTGTTAATTGTAATATTGACATTCTATTCATTTTTCGAACTAAACACCACATGAATATTCATCTTATTCAGCTGCTGTTTCTCAGTGGTTAGCGTACCGGACTCGCAACCAGAAGGTTGTCGGTTCGAATC
This sequence comes from Margaritifera margaritifera, assembly GCA_029931535.1. Lineage (NCBI taxonomy): Eukaryota > Metazoa > Mollusca > Bivalvia > Unionida > Margaritiferidae > Margaritifera > Margaritifera margaritifera. The sequence goes on along the minus strand of JAQPZY010001377.1, from coordinate 11,624 downwards.
CTCCATAGACTAAGCTGAGTCGGCCACCGTGGTGTGTCTTTGGGTAAGGCACTTTGCTCTAAAATGTCTCTGCATATGAACTTGTATGTGTTGATGTGCTGGTTAACACCTACTGATACTAAATCTTATTATACACGTATACATGGACTTCTTAAGCTGAATCAGTAAACGCTCTCCGATATATCAAACCTTGACATACACAGATTTAGGTCGACTTAAAACTTGTGTTGAAATAAGTCTATGTGTTGCTGTATACATTGAATAAAAAAGCGTGCACGATATCTCTGAAAACACAATTAGATATAATCACTTTGTGTGGCTAATGTCCAACGTTTATCTGAGCAACAATTAAACTCTGCGACTGTCATTAATTTGCTCACAAGGGGTGTATAACGACCTGTACGGTGTAATTATCATCTATACACAGGCCATACGAGTCAAAACTTACACGTTCCTTGCAATACACACGTATTCCCCTTGTAAATTATAATTAAAAAAATTACTTGTTTCCCGATGACTTTTGTTTTTTCCTCTAAAGAACCGATATTGGTGGCGAATGGATTTGATATGCAAGTAATATCTTAACCAAACTGCAAATAACAGGTGTCTAGATACACACATACCAAGTCTTCTCGAAATATTATACGATAATACACAATTTCTGGGTGGATGTTAGGGAATCTGAACATTACGGGTGATTATAGTCGCGTAAGAAATCTATCCTTTAGAAGACTAGTATATGGAATGCTGACATGAAAAAAAAAAAAAAAAAAAAAAATTTTGACATCAGTGCTCTTCTAACGCATCATGTCTCCGTGAGAATCAACTTTAGAAAGAAATACTTCTGAGAGTGTTTGTCAAATTATTATTATACAATCTCCGTGAGTGTCAACTTCAGAAACAAATACTTCTGAGAGTTTTTGTTAAATTATTATTATACACTGAGTTTTGTTAAATTATTATTATACAATCTCCGTGAGAGTCAACTTTAGAAAGAAATACTTCTGAGAGTTTTTATCAAATTATTATTATGATGTCATGTAGCGTATTTGCAAACGTTTAACGTGCACCCAATTGCTAACAGTGCAGAACGAGATCTACGGCTGCATAATGTGCTGGCAGACCAGTATCAACGCTCCACGTTCTATTTACATCGAGTTTCCTCCGTCTTGGAAATCGTTTTGTTATCTCTCCATTTTTCCTCTGTATTGGAAATCGTTTTGTTATTTGGGTATTACCGTTCATCCGAAATGGCCTGTAATAGTCAAATAGCAAAATTGTATGTGCACCCCAGTGAATAATATTGGTCCATCTTATGTGTCGGTAGGGCTTTACGTTAAAATTCGCCATGTACTGTGCATGCACAGTTTGTAATTTACTACTGTAAAGGTACTTAGGGGCCGAGACCCCGCTATAAATTGTGACAAACTTCACCAATGGTCAATTCAAACTTCGCTGTCAACGAGGAAAGTTGCTCCTTAATAGTATCTGATTGACTGTTTGCTATAGACAGGTGAAGCTTGACACCTGATTGATTACCTATACATTCTGATTGGCTGAAGCGGGATAGCGAATCTGCCTACAACAAAGTACACCACGAGATCGGCCATTAGGTGCTAGGTGTCTTACATCTTGTTTGACATGGGTAGCTTGTAAGGTTCCACATGCTTGACCAATCACAGCTCGTATTTAACATATGATACCTACCCTTTAGGTTTTGCCGATCGGTTTCAGAACTTAGCCTTTAATGTGACGATGACTACTGTTTTACCCTTATGTTTTCAGTGGTTATCTTTATTTCAAGGAATCTGGCCCCAGTTTCACAAAACATCTAAAATTTCCTTCTTCAAATTGAGAGTTTTAAATAACTTTCTTATTGATTGGTTGGCAACAATCTGTAGCGTACTAACGGGGGGGGGGGGACGGGGCGGTTGCCCCGGGCACCAGAGGTCTTGGGGCGTTAAGACAGCTGATAAAAATTCGGGCCTCGTACTCTGGCCCATTGGGCCATCATCTTCGGCCCAGGCGCCATTTACCCTTAGTACACCACTAGCAACAATTACTTTTTCTGAATATATGGTAGTGATCAAAGACTTCTCTCGAAGAAATTCTGATTTTCTCTGAGGAAAACTTGAAAATGTTGTCAAAATTGAGGAATTCTTTAACCTTTAAATAAATAATAATAACCTGATTCTGAGGTTTACAAAATTAAAACCGTATCGTATTACAAATTCTACCTCCGATAAAAATATCATTATCGTCAGTAATATCATCAGCAAATTAAGAGGAGATGATTTGAGAAATTTACTGAAATTGGATCATGGTAAATAGGTACACGTAATCAGAACCCATAGCTCGTGATTCCTAGTCCAGTTTTCGGTTCATAAAAGTCATTCAGTGTGTCATCTCTGCACGTACATTTGCCCAATTGTTTTGCACGGGTATCATGTACTTTCTCTTTTAACGTTCTGGTTTATATTTTCCCCACATCTCTTCTGCTAATTACCTAATAACGATCGTTTATACCTCCCTGAGACTGAATGGAACATTTTATGTGAAGGAAACTTTCGGGTAAGACTATCTTTACTGGATAGTTTTTTTCTTTAACAGATGAAACACACTGTTAAGAATAAAAGTTGTATCAGAAATAATATGGTAGTGCTATTGTTACGAGTAATACGGTATGCACATGTCAACTCCAGTAATGGAGAAAGTGAACATATTTCATGAGGCTTTTGACAGATTGTCTATATTTTGGTCTGGGATAGTGATTTTAACTGTAACTAATACTATCAGAGCTATGGAATTGCTTAGCTTGAAGTCGAGATAAGAAAAATGATTGCGACCCTGTAAGGTCCGATTCCCAGCCTAGGGTGTGCTTTGGAAATAAAATAATTATTTGTAGAAAATATTTAGATTGTGCTAAGTTACATTCTAATTTTCTTCAATATGCGGGGTGATCTTAATAAATACGGTAACATATCAGTGTTCCGACTTGTAAGCAAAGGAAGAAAAAATAACGCAGAGGGTCAAAGTATAGGGACAAGATTTGTAAAAAGTGACATGATTTTGGCGCTGCATAATAACAATCATGGATGCGCAAATAAGGATAATTAAAGATTTTCATATTATAGCTTTGGAAAAATAACATCAAAGTGAAGACATTAAAAGGATAAATTCATCTCGCGTTTTTCTTCAAGTAAAGCACGTGTTTGTAAAGTACATTTTGTAAATGTAATTTATTCTTCTCTCAAACGAGTGCGTACAAAGTATATTTGTTTGACACTGCTCTATTTTCATACACTCCCCATCAAGTTAGAGATTAAGGCATGTTTGTACAAATTATATCCGGGGAAGCGATATTCATGACTTCCTATCTCTCTTTTTTTCATTTCTTTCTTTATTTATTTATTTGCATCTATTGACGTGAAAGTAGCTCTATTTCAAGGTAATTTAGAAGTTTACATTAAATTGCATATTTACACTGACGCCGTTAAGTCCAAACGATCTGAGATAAAACTTTAACTTATCAATCCATGACTCACCCTTTCTTGAAATTATTTCTTTAATATAACTGAACTGAGTACGAAGTTCCATCAGCTATAGAATAAGTTCCATTCATATAAACTCTCATAACACTAGCTCTTGTGCCGTTGACTATCCTTTGGCAGAGCGAACCAAACTGAAAGAACAGAAGCTTTCCAAAATCAATTACGTCGACCTCTATACCTAGCGAAATTTTCGTCATTTATTTTGTAGTCCACCAGTAATCTGACCAATTCAGATTTGCAACCTTCCCACGCAATAAAAAAAATGCTACAAACACGCTGATTCAAGAAATATTTTTGACTTTTTTAAAAAAATGAGTACAATTCAATGGTTTTCTAAATAAAGTATCGGTACTAATGGTGGCCAAACTGAAAAATTACCATCGTATCTTGTTGATAATGCATGGCGTTCAAGTATGCCAAATTCAACTAAATACCATGCACTAGATGTTCAATGTGCCAAATTCAACTAAATACCATGCACTAGATGTTCAATATGCCAAATTCAACTAAATACCATGCACTAGATGTTCAATATGCCAAGTTCAACTAAATACCATGCACTAGATGTTCGATATGCCAAATTCAACTAAATACCATGCACTAAATGTTCAATATGCCAAATTCAACTAAATACCATGCACTAGATATTCAATATGCCAAATTCAACTAAATACCATGCACTAGATGTTCAATATGCCAAATTCAACTAAATACTATGCACTAGATGTTCGACATGCCAAATTCAACTGAATACCATGCACTAGATGTTCAATATGCCAAATTCAACTGAATTCAAGATATATACTAGATGTTCAATATATATACTAGATGTTCAATATGTTCAAGATATATACTAGATGTTCAATATGCCAAATTCAACGAAATAACATGCACTAGATGTTCGATATGCCAAATTCAACTAAATACCATGCACTAGATGTTCAATATGCCAAATTCAACTAAATACCATGCACTAGATGTTCGATATGCCAAATTCAACTAAACACCATGCACTAGATGTTCAATATGCCAAATTCAACTAAATACCATGCACTAAATGTTCAATATGCCAAATTTAACTAAATACTATGCACTAGATGTTCAATATACCAAATTCAACTAAATACCATGCACTAGATGTTCAATATGCCAAATTCAACGAAATACCATTGAATAGGTGTTCAATATGCCAAATTCAACTAAATACCATGCACTAGATGTTCAATATGCCAAATTCAACTAAATACCATGCAATAGATGTTCAATATGCCAAAATGAACTGAATACCATGCACTAGATGTTCAATATGCCAAATTGAGCTAAATACCATGCACTTTCTCTGTTCAAGATATATACTCTTCGGCTATACAATACAGAAAGGGTTATTACAGGTGTGTCCTATGAGGACTCTGAACCTCTAATTTCATATTTCGATATTTAAGTTCTCGGATCGGTGTGCCAAAAGATATCGACGTTTGTTTCTGCATGGGTTACCAGTTCAAAAACACACTATATGACAATTTCTACAAAATACAAGTCACTATATGACAGTGTCTCAAAAATACAAGTATTGGCATCGGGCGGGTGGTCTTTAAGGAAACGAGAGAGAGAGAGAGAGAGAGAGAGAGAGAGAGAGAGAGAGAGAGAGAGAGAGAGCATGAATTAAGGACCATTAAACATCGCCTGCGACGGTGCTTGGGACTGTAAGCGGAACCTTAAGCAAACATTATTCAATCAATGAACTAATTATGCTGCCGAAATGGTAAATGTTCCAAAACGAAACACTTATATAAATCCTGAAAAGGTGACATAACGATGAGTTTAGCTCATCCAACAATTGCTCTATGTGCAGTACTAGTACGGAAAACAGGACCTTCCCCTGCAAATAAAGCTCTTAAACCAATGCGCTACTCGCACTGCCGAGAGAGGTAATACTCCCTTCCAAACTATTCATATCGATCTTACACTATCATCAAAGTGGCAATTATTGCGTACGACAGTTACATGTGCAAGTACTTTCTATTACACTATCATCAAAGTGGCAATTATTGCGTACGACAGTTACATGTGCAAGTACTTTCTATTACACTATCATCAAAGTGGCAATTATTGCGTACGACAGTTACATGTGCAAATACTTTCTATTACACTATCATCAAAGTGGCAATTATTGCGTACGACAGTTACATGTGCAAGTACTTTCTATTACACTATCATCAAAGTGGCAATTATTGCGTACGACAGTTACATGCGCAAATACTTTCTATCTTTAGTAGCCAAAAATTAATCTTGTTAAAAAAAAAATCTGGGAGAAAAAGTACAAACAATGTCAAATCATGTCTGAGGACCTCATAATGCAAATATGAGGCCTCGGATAAATAAATCAGGTCTTGGGCACCTCATTGTGCAAAGATCAGACCTCAGACAAATAAATCAGGTCTTGGGCACCTCATTGTGCAAATATCAGGCCTCGGACAAATAAATCAGGTCTTGGGCACCTCATTGTGCAAATATCAGGAACTGTGTATTGTGGCTTCGGACAAATAAATCAGGTCTGAGCATCTTGTAATGCAAATATCAGAAGCTGCATAGTGTGGCTTCGGATAAAATAACATCAAAGAGAAGACATAAAAAGAATGAATTCATCTCATGCAATGTTTCCACCACGTAATACATGTCTTGTGTAAAATGTATTTGTGTAAAGTTGTGTATTATTCTCTTGAACAACCGCGTCCAAGGTGCATTTGTTCGGCATTAATCAATGTTCATGCATTCCAACTAAAGCGAAAGATCAAGAAGCAACTGTACAAATGGTACTAGTGGATGTGACACCCACGAGTTCAAAACTTTCTTCTTTGGCATCATGGAACCTGAAACAAATCTCCGATTATAACTTAAGTAGTAGCTTTTAAAGCTACTCGCAAATGGTTAATTACTGACGTTTTTTTGTCTAAATGCTATGAGATTATAATTGAGACTAATCAGTGCTCTCAACCGTCATTCTTGAACCACCTTCCTCAGCAAAACAGAGTTATCATATTGTGTAACGGTGTCTGGTAATTGTAAAACTCTTTCGCCAATGTAGCTGGTAACCCCGAAGGAGTGGTCAATATGCTTCTTTGCAGAAAGCTACTACAGGCGGATCCAGGATTTTATTAATGCGGTTCAAGTTTATACGGGGATGTTCCTTTTCCTTAAAATGGTTACATTTCTGTTTTTAACATTGAAAAGTACAGTACCTTTCCTGGAAAAGCGGGTTCGGTTGAATCCCCCAAACTTCCTCTAAATCCATCTGTATGCTACTCTCAAACTTTGGGAAACAGTTTGAGACTTTTTGGTACCAGATCGTAGCGCTGATGAGATCCTGTCGTATTGCATATAAATCTAACGTACACTTTAATATTAAAAACAAACAACGAAAATGAGTCAACTGAATTGTTAGAGTTGATCAACGTGGCCGCTGTATTTAAATTAGAAGATTTCTATTTCCATACAATACCTTTAGAATACAAGTTCATAAACCTACAGACAATGTCGAACATTTCTGTCTCCGATAGCTCATAAATACAAACGACGCAGATATATTTTTGATAAATACATGATGATCTAAGCAATGCATACGTATTTACGGAATTTACTACAAAACAGAGTTGTAATCAACAGAAAACCTATAAATACCGGCACGTGCTATTATTAAAAACGTAGCCACATTCCTACCTTAAACGCAAGACACCTGGCTGCCTGACTACGTATCTAGCTATTCATGGCTAAATACTATATCCGCAAAGAAGCATATTGGAAGTCGATGTTGATTAATTCATTTCTTATAACATTAGTGCAATCGGAACTCCTCTGGGATCATCTACAAAATTACATCTGGGATATACTTCGATGGAGTGATGCTGAGTAAAAACGGAAGTCGCCAGAAAATGGCGGAAAACTCGGTCACACGCTGACTAGGCAAAATAGAACCATGTCAAAAGCATCGTGATACCTTTATGTCTTGACGAGTTTCAAAATCGCAGATAATCAAAGGTAACGCGGGTTATCGCATTATCTCACTGATTGACAGCGAGGCTTAGGATGTATGCTTCGTGTACGTGTATAAAAGACGATGGTGGTCTATATAGCCAAATGGCCTAATAGTCCTGTTACTGGACTTTAACGGTCCTCGTTTGACCAAAAGCCTTTAAAATCGAATTAAAAATGAAAGAAAAAAAAAGGGTTTGTAGATAAATGCAGTATACTAGCTAGATAGTATACTCTTGTTCCTATCATCGATTTCCACCAACTCGAGCGAGTGTTACACTCCATCATTAAAACAAACGCGCAAGCCAGTAGGGTTTTACAAAATTAAATTAGCTGTAATTACCTGTCTGTTTTAATAATTACATGAGATAATCACCGTAAATTATTTCTTCAGTGTAACTCTCATTATCTGTTTGATTTATTAGTTGTAAGGACACGGGAATACGGTTAAAGAAAAATCAGTGTGTTGCTGCGAGAAAATGAGATTTTAAGTCAATTGCTTGAGAAAAAATATACATCAGCTTGCGTGAAATAAAGAAAGGATAAGGAAATCATTTTTTTAAAAGTAAAAGTAATTACCACAAGAAAACACGAGGAATACAGAGCGATCATCGTCTTTTTGACAGGCAATATTTGGAATGAACTCGAGTGGACACACTCTCTCCCTGGATCGACTGTCGTACAAAGTATTCATCTGCATCTTAATAAACGAAGTAAAACATACGGTGTATATAAAAACCGAATTTTCTCAATTAAAATGAAAAGCTTATTCAGATATGTAAAAAAAAAAAAAAAAAACATTGCCGCGGGGGGGGGGGGGGGGGGGGGGGGGGGGGGGGTGGGGGGGGGAGGGTTGCGGGAAGGGGGTGTAAAATGCTTCTTGTAAATAGAATTTAGCAAATACATTTATTTAATTATTTTTTTTAATGGAAAAATACAAAACTGGATCATCATTTCAAGTTTAAAACACTCATATATGAGTGCAGCATATAATGTTTCATCATGGTCTTGGGTTCGCACTGCTATCAGACAGTGCCCTTAAACCGATACGCTCCTAGCGCGGGAGACAAGGCCGAGGACGATCCGATTGGATATTGTCAAAAGGGTCTATTATCTGCACAAAATCAGTTTTTAAAGAAAAAGTTCTCCACAGCTTGAAAAAAATATCTTATGAATGTTTCGGCCAAGAATAACTCATCTCAGTCGAGTCGCACGTACGGAATACTGTGATGTGCACATGGCATCATTTGGTAAAAAAGGTACATGTACATGCTATTGGCGGTCACTGTAGCATTTATGAGGTGTTTTTCCAATCATTGGCGGAAAGGCCCTAACGTGTTCCAATCAAACATTGGTGTTCAGCCCGCGCATGCGCAACGAGTAATTTTTGACAGAACAAAGAAAAACGTTTTATGGCGGACTTCAAGGTACACTGAATTCTCATCATTTATTTCATTTTATTCTCATGTGGTTACGAGTACTAAGCCAAAACACAATGATAGCTTCCTAGTACAATCACATATCGAAGCGTATCTTTTGATTATAATTGTAAAATGACTGGAAATGTTCAAAATAATTAGGATCATGCTGACTGTTTACCCCTAAGGTGGACATTTGAAAATACTCTTGCTCTCAATTTAGTGGCTAGTTTACACCTTGCACACGGGTCTTCTCGGTTGATGCTTACATTTTTTTAACCGCCTGGAAGTGGGGGCAAGGTATAGAAGTCCGAACATTAGGATATAATTCAATCCCTTTTTCTCAATTTTTAAATTTTTAAAAACTGATACTACGTTTTTGTTTTATTCATTTTTTAAAACTACAAATTGTTTAGTCCATGTTGATTTTGGTCTCCACCCCTTCAGATATGAAATATTATTGTTAAATCTAGAATGGTTGGCTTGCGAAAGAGACAAACATGGTAAAATCTGTAATTATGTATAATTTGTTTGTTGTTATGGTTGTTATGTGTTTAACGCCATTTTTCAGCACATGATAGGCTATATATGGCGGCCAGTATATTTGGTGGAAGAAGAACCCGAGAAAACCCCGGGAAGAGCCACCGACCCACGGGAAGCTACTGGCAAGCTTTCTCACATACCCACGTTGACCGAGCCCGAGACTCGAACCCACGCGGACATGGGTGAGATGGCAGTGATCTGTAAAGGCGAGCGCCTTACACTCGGCCACCCGGGGCCCCGTATAATTTGTTGGTTCCACTCCAAAGAATGTTTTTTTTTCTTCATTCGAAGTGGTTGATTTCTATTTTTTTTTTTTTTTTTTTTTTTTTAAAATTTTTTTTTTTAAATGATTGAGTGTTTTTTTCTTCTTCTGAATTTTAATTTTCATGATAGAAACAAACTGACAGTCAGACGTTACACATTAAGGCAAAATGCTTCCAAATTACATATCTTATTTAACACCGATGATGCAACAACTATCAACAGGTTAGCTAGAAGACAATGTCCTCAATAACAATCCCCGATTCCACTGCTGTATTTACATTATTTCACTTTCCTAAGTGCAATAAATGTACATATAAAAGACGTATATGGAAGTATAACAACGCTGATATAATCTTCTTCGTACAAAAATTTCCGAAACTAACTTTGATGCAATAGTCTCTGAGAATACAGATGACTACAGGTATACGATTACCACAGAGCTTCTTGATGGCTCAGAAATCGCTATCCCTTAGAAAGTGGTAACAATTAGACTCAATGACCCTCACCGGCTAACTACAAAAATCCACCGACTTAATTGATTGCATAAGTGATGGCACAAAATGGCCAAACCAACTGACAACCCCGAACACTAGGCAAAATACAGGAAACTTCACAATAGAATTACAAATCTCGTGCGCTCCATCAAGTATGATCATAGCGTGCATTGTTAGATAACGTAGGCAATAGGAATCTATCACCAAAGTACTGGTGGATAATAGCAAACATTTTGCTTAACAAAAATAATAAATCATCAAATTATCCACCAATTTTCTATCTTGGACAGTACCATGAAGACGAAGATTCGAAGCATAAGCTTTTAATGAATATTTTGCAACACATTCATCTGTCGACGAAAGTGCTTGGCAGATTATAGAAGAAAATTTTGTACCAAAAATACTGTTCTCGAATTAATCGTTTTAACCGCGGATGAAGTCAGAAAGGTACTATCTACACTTGATACCAACAAAGCCTCGGGTCCTGATTCTCTCAGTCCTAAACTATTAAAAGAATCAATGGATCAGATTTGTGAAGCTCTCACACACTTGTTCAATTATTCACTAAATATTTATCAATTCGTTCGCAGTGGAAATTTGCCATAAATATGAATCTGGCACTAGTTCCAATGTAATAGGTAAAGGCAGATCTTACATTCACGCCTAAGGCTTAGCTGCAGCGAATTAAAAATAAAATAAAATAAAATTAAAAAAACCCAACAACAACAAAATAAAACACACACACACACACGCACACACACAAACAATGTACAAGAAGCCCATGTTTGATGTACACATCATTCAGTATTATGACCAGAGGCACAACTGGTACTCCCATATCTATATTATCTGCTGTTATCTCGTTTTATTATAATGTTCATATTTTTGATCATATAATTATTATAATATATAATATTTGATCATATAATTGATAAATATGTAACCAAAACAAATTATGTAAAGCCTTCATCGTCAATACCAATTTGCTGGAGCAATATACTGGTCTTAGTATCGTGCATTTCATGTCCTATAATTGTATTACCTCTTCATACGTATGTACATGTATACTGTTCCAAATGTATGTATTTCTATTTGACAATACTGTAAATTCTCATTAAAATTAACTTCTTAAATACGACGTACTTTATCTGTTTCACCTACTCAAAGTAAGTATTATACATATATGAATATTCTGCATGGTATTTTTACAAGTATTATAATTGCTTTACTTTTGGAAATATATTTATATAAGCGCAATTTATCTTTCTTCCAGATCCCGAAGTCATAAATGTCCTTTGTATGAATGAAAGTTTCGAAATAAATAT